>JADLZL010001270.1:0-67456 GCA_015844335.1 Chrysopogon serrulatus
AGTGGTAATCGTGTCGCATGCGTTCGATGCAACGGCTTTCACGGTGCACCGTAGGTGTGTAAAAAAGAATTTTGTTGCACCCGTTGCTCATCTTATATGATATAGAACAAGTGCACGGTCATTTTCCGTTCGGAGTCAATGGTAATCTTGTCGCATGTTCGATGCACGGCTTTTTGGGAAGCGCAATATACGTGTGCAAAAAAATTTGTTGCTCGGATGCTCATCTTAGGAGGCGTGGAACAACTGCCCGGTCGTTACCACGTTTGGAGTCGAGTGGTAAACTCGTCGCTTGTTCGATGCACGACTTTTGGGAAGCGCACCACAGGTGTGCAAAAAGAATTTTGTTGCCTTTGGATGCTCATCTTAGGTGATGTAGAACAAGTGCGCACGGTCGTTTCCGTTTGGAGTCCATGGTAATCTCGTCACACGTTTGATGCGGTATTTGGGAAGCGCACCACAGGTGTGCAAGAAAATTTTGTTGCACCGGATCCTCATCTTAGGTGACATGGAACAAGCGCACGGTCGTTACCATGTTTAGAGTCAGTGGTAATCTCGTCGCACGTTCGATGCACGGCTTTTGGGAAGCGCACCACAAGTGTGCAAAAAAATTTTGTTGCACCGGATGCTCATTTTAGGTGACGTGGAACAAATGCACGGTCGTTACCACATTTTGAGTACGTGGTAATTTCGTCGCACATTTGATGCACGGCTTCGGGAAGCGCACCACAGGTGTGCGAAAAAACTTTGTTGCACCGGATGCTCATCTTAGGTGACATGGAACAAGTGCACGGTCGTTTCCACGTTTGGAGTCTGTGGTAATCTCGTCGCACGTTCGATGCTCGGCTTTTTGGAAGCGCACCATAGGTGTGCAAAAAAATTTTGTTGCACCGGATGCTCATCTTAGGTGATATGGAACAAGTGCACGGTCGTTACCCTGTTTAGAGTCAGTGGTAATCTCGTCGCACGGTCGATGCACGGCTTTTGGGAAGCGTAGCACAAGTGTGCAAAAAAAATTTTGTTGCACCAGATGCTCATCTTAGGTGACGTGGATCAAGTGCACGGTCGTTACCTTGTTTGGAGTCAGTGGTAATCTCGTCGCACGTTCGATGCACGCATTTTCGGAAGTGCACCACAGGTGTGCAAAAAATTTTTGTTGCATCGGATGCTCATCTTAGGTGATGTAGAACAAGTGCACGGTCGTTTCCACGTTTGGAGTCCATGGTAATCTCGTCACACGTTTGATGCACGGTATTTGGGAAGCGCACCACAGGTGTGCAAGAAAATTTTGTTGCACCGGATCCTCATCTTAGGTGACATGGAACAAGTGCACGGTCGTTACCATGTTTAGAGTCAGTGGTAATCTCGTCGCGACGCTCGATGCTTTTAACTTTTCGGGAAGCGCACCACAAGTGTGCAAAAAAATTTTGTTGCACCGGATGCTCATTTTAGGTGACGTGGAAAAAATGCACGGTCGTTACCACATTTTGAGTACGTGGTAATCTCGTCGCACATTTGATGCACAGCTTCGGGAAGCGCACCACAGGTGTGCGAAAAAACTTTGTTGCACCGGATGCTCATCTTAGGTGACGTGGAACAAGTGCACGGTCGTTTCCACGTTTGGAGTCTGTGGTAATCTCGTCGCACGTTCGATGCTCGACTTTTGGGAAGCGCACCATAGGTGTGCAAAAAAATTTTGTTGCACCGGATGCTCATCTTAGGTGATATGGAACAAGTGCACGGTCGTTACCCTGTTTAGAGTCAGTGGAAATCTCGTCGCACGGTCGATGCACGGCTTTTGGGAAGCGTAGCACAAGTGTGCAAAAAAAATTTTGTTGCACCAGATGCTCATCTTAGGTGACGTGGATCAAGTGCACGGTCGTTACCTTGTTTGGAGTCAGTGGTAATCTCGTCGCACGTTCGATGCACGCATTTTCGGAAGTGCACCACAGTTGTGCAAAAAATTTTTGTTGCACCGGATGCTCATCTTAGGTGATGTAGAACAAGTGCACGGTCGTCTCCACGTTTAGAGTCAGTGGTAATCTCGTCACACGTTTGATGCACGGTATTTGGGAAGCGCACCACAGGTGTGCAAGAAAATTTTGTTGCACCGGGTCCTCATCTTAGGTGACATGGAACAAGTGCACGGTCGTTACCATGTTTAGAGTCAGTGGTAATCTCGTCGCACGGTCGATGCACGGCTTTTGGGAAGCGTAGCACAAGTGTGCAAAAAAAATTTTGTTGCACCAGATGCTCATCTTAGGTGACGTGGATCAAGTGCACGGTCGTTACCTTGTTTGGAGTCAGTGGTAATCTCGTCGCACGTTCGATGCACGCATTTTCGGAAGTGCACCACAGGTGTGCAAAAAATTTTTGTTGCACCGGATGCTCATCTTAGGTGACGTGGAACAAGTGCACGGTCGTCTCCACGTTTAGAGTCGGTGGTAATCGTGTCGCACGTTCGATGCATGGCTTTCACGAAGTGCACCGTAGGCGTGTAAAAGAATTTTGTTGCACCCGTTGCTCATCTTAGATGATATAGAACAAGTGCACGGTCGTTTCCACGTTCGGAGTCAATGGTAATCTCGTCGCATGTTCGATGCACGGCTTTTGGGAAGCGCAATATACGTGTGCAAAAAAAATTTGTTGCTCCGGATGCTCATCTTAGGAGACGTGGAACAACTGCCCGGTCGTTACCACGTTTGGAGTCAGTGGTAAACTCGTCGCTTGTTCGATGCACGACTTTTGGGAAGCGCACCACAGGTGTGCAAAAGAATTTTGTTGCACTGGATGCTCATCTTAGGTGATGTAGAACAAGTGCACGGTCGTTTCCACGTTTGGAGTCCATGGTAATCTCGTCACACGTTTGATGCACGGCATTCGGGAAGCGCACCACTGGTGTGCAAGAAAATTTTGTTGCACCGGATCCTCATCTTAGGTGACATGGAACAAGTGCACGGTCGTTACCATGTTTAGAGTCAGTGGTAATCTCGTCGCACGTTCGATGCATGGCTTTCGGGAAGCGCACCACAAGTGTGCAAAAAAATTTTGTTGCACCGGATGCCCATTTTAGGTGACGTGGAACATGTGCACAGTCGTTACCACATTTTGAGTACGTGGTAATCTCGTCGCACATTTGATGCACGGCTTCGGGAAGCGCACCACAGGTGTGCGAAAAAACTTTGTTCCACCAGATGCTCATCTTAGGTGGCGTGGTACAAGTGCATGGTCGTTACCTCGTTTAGAGTCGGTGGTAATCTCGTCGCCCGTTCGATGCACGGCTTTCGGGAAGCGCACCACAAGTGTGCAAAAAATTTTTGTTGCACCGGATGCTCATTTTAGGTGACGTGGAACAAGTGCACGGTCGTTAACACATTTTGAGTACGTGGTAATCTCGTCGCACGTTCGATGCATGGCTTTTGGGAAGCGTACCACAAGTGTGCAAAAAAATTTTGTTACTTTGGATGCTCATCTTAGGTGACGTGGAACAAGTGCACGGTCGTTACCACATTTGGAGTCGGTGGTAATCTCGTCGCACGTTCGTTCGATGCATGGCTTTGGAAGCGCACCACAAGTGTGCAAAAAAATTTTGTTGCACCGGATGCTCATTTTAGGCGACGTGGAACAAGTGCACGGTCATTTCCACGTTTGGAGTCAGTGGTAATCTCGTTGCACGTTCGATGCTCGGCTTTTGGGAAGCGCACCATAGGTGTGCAAAAAAATTTTGTTGCACCGGTTGCTCATCTTGGGTGACGTGGAACAAGTGTATGGTCGTGACCATGTTTGGAGTCAGTGGTAATCTCGTCACACGTTCGATGCACGACTTTCGGGAAGCGCATCACAGGTGTGCAAAAAAAAAATTTATTGCACTGGATGCTCATCTTAGGTGATGTGGATCAAGTTCACGGTCGTTTCCACGTTTGAAGTCTGTGGTAATCTCGTCACACGTTTGATGCTCAGCATTCGGGAAGCGCACCACTGATGTGCAAGAAAATTTTGTTGCACCGGATCCTCATCTTAGGTGACATGGAACAAGTGCACGGTCGTTACCATGTTTGGAGTCAGTGGTAATCTCGTCACATGTTCGAGGCACGGCGTTTGGGAAGAGTCCACAAGTGTGCAAAAAAAATTTTGTTGCACCGGATGCTCATCTTAGGTGGCGTGGAACAAGTGCACGGTCGTTACCACGATTGGAGTCAGTGGTAATCTCGTCGCAGGTTTGATACACGGCTTTCGGGAAGCGCACGACAAGTGTGCAAAAAAATTTTGTTGCACCGGATGCTCATTTTAGGTGACGTGGAACAAGTGCACGGTCGTTACCACATTTTCATTGCGTGGTAATCTCATCACACATTAGATGTACGGCTTCGGGAAGCGCACCACAGGTGTGCGAAAAAACTTTGTTCCACCAGATGCTCATCTTAGGTGACGTGGAACAAGTGCATGGTCGTTACCACGTTTAGAGTCAGTGGTAATCTCGTCGCACGTTTGATGCACGGCTTTCGGGAAGCGCACCACAAGTGTGCAAAAAAAATTTGTTGCACCGGATGCTCATTTTAGGTGACGTGGAACAAGTGCACGGTCGTTACCACATTTTGAGTACGTAGTAATCTCGTCACACGTTTGATGCACGGCTTCGGGAAGCGCACCACAGGTATGCGAAAAACTTTGCTGCACCGGATGCTCATCTTAGGTGACGTGGAATAAGTGCACGGTCGTTTCCACGTTTGGAGTCAGTGGTAATCTCGTCGCACGTTCGATGCACGACTTTCAGTAAGCGCACCACAGGTGTGCAAAAAAATTTTGTTGCACTGGATGCTCATCTTAGGTGATGTGGAACAAGTTCATGGTCGTTTCCACGTTTGGAGTCTGTGGTAATCTCGTCACACGTTTGATGCACGGCATCGGGGCGCACCACAGGTGTGCAAGAAAATTTTCTTGCACCGGATGCTCATCTTAGGTGACATGGAACAAGTGCACGGTCGTTACCATGTTTGAAGTCAGTGGTAATCTCGTCGCATGTTCGATGTACGGCTTTTGGGAAGCGTAGCACAAGTGTGCAAAAAAATTTTGTAACACCGGATGCTCATCTTAGGTGACGCGGAACAAGTGCACGGTCGTTACCACGTTTGGAGTCAGTGGTAATCTCGTCGCACGTTCGATGCACGACTTTCGGGAAGCGCACCACAGGTGTGCAAAAAAATTTTGTTGCTCTGGATGCTCATCTTAGGAGATGTGGAACAAGTTCACGATCGTTTCCACGTTTGGAGTCTATGGTAATCTCGTCACACGTTTGATGCACGGCATTCGGGAAGCGCACCACCGGTGTGCAAGAAAATTTTGTTGCACCGGATCCTCATCTTAGGTGACATGGAACAAGTGCACGGTCGCTACCATGTTTGGAATCAGTGGTAATCTCGTCGCATGTTCGATGCACGGCTTCTGGGAAACGTACCACAAGTGTGCAAAAAAAATTTTGTTGCACCGGATGCTCATCTTCGGTGACGTGGAACAAGTGCACGGTCGTTACCACGTTTGGCGTCGATGGTAATCTCGTCGCGAGGTTCGATGCACGGCTTTCGGGAAGCGCACCACAAGTGTGCAAAAAATTTTGTTGCACGGATGCTCATTTTGGGTGACGTGGAACAAGTGCACGGTCGTTACCACATTTTGAGTACGTGGTAATCTCGTCGCACATTTGATGCGGCCGGGGAAGCGCACCACAGGTGTGCGAAAAAACTTTGTTCCACCAGATGCTCATCTTAGGTGACGTGGTACAAGTGCATAGTCGTTACCACGTTTAGAGTCAGTGGTAATCTCGTCGCACGTTCGATGCACAGCTTTCGGGAAGCGCACCACAAGTGTGCAAAAAAATTTTGTTGCACCGGATGCTCATTTTAGGTGACGTGGAACAAGTGCACGGTCGTTAACACATTTTGAGTACGGGTTAATCTCGTCACACGTTTGATGCACGGCTTCGGGAAGCGCACCACAGGTTTGCGAAAAACTTTGTTGCACTGGATGCTTATCTTAGGTGACGTGGAACAAGTGCATGGTCGTTTCCACGTTTGGAGTCAGTGGTAATCTCGTCGCACGTTCGATGCACGACTTTCGGGAAGCGCACCACAGGTGTGCAAAAAAATCTTGTTGCACTGGATGCTCATCTTAGGTGATGTGGAACAAGTTCACTGTCGTTTCCACGCTTGGAGTCTGTGGTAATCTCGTCACACGTTTGATGCACGGCATTCGGGAAGCGCACCACTGGTGTGCAAGAAAATTTTCTTGCACCGGATGCTCATCTTAGGTGACATGGAACAAGTGCACGGTCATTACCATGTTTGAAGTCAGTGGTAATCTCGTCGCACGTTCGATGCATGGCTTTTGGGAAGCGTACCACAAGTGTGCAAAAAAATTTTGTTACACTGGATGCTCATCTTAGGTGACGTGGAGCAAGTGGACGGTCGTTACCACGTTTGGAGTCAGTGGTAATCTCGTCGCACGTTCGACGCACGGCTTTCGGGAAGCGCACCACAAGTGTGCAAAAAAATTTTGTTGCACCGGATGCTCATTTTATGTGACGTGGAACAAGTGCACGGTCGTTACCACATTTTGAGTACGTGGTAATCTTGTCGCACATTTGATGCACGGCTTCGGGAAGCGCACCACAGGTGTGCGAAAAAACTTTGTTGCACCGGATGCTCATCTTAGGTGACATGGAACAAGTGCACGGTCATTTCCACGTTTGGAGTCAGTGGTAATCTCGTCGCACGTTCGATGCTCGGCTTTTGGGAAGCGTACCATAGGTGTGCAAAAAAATTTTGTTGCACCGGTTGCTCATCTTGGGTGACGTGGAACAAGTGCATGGTCGTGACCACATTTGGAGTCAGTGGTAATCTCGTCGCAGGTTCGACGCACGCCTTTCCGGAACCGTACCACAGGTGTGCACAAAAATTTTGTTGCACCGGATGCGCATCTTAGATGATGTGGAACAAGTTCACGGTCGTTTCCACGTTTGAAGTCTGTGGTAGTCTCATCACACGTTTGGTGCACGGCATTCGGGAAGCGCACCACAGGTGTGCAAGAAAATGTTGTTGCACCGGATCCTCATCTTAGGTGATATGGAACAAGTGCACGGTCGTTACCCTGTTTGGAGTCAGTGGTAATCTCGTCGCACGTTCGATGCACGGCTTTTGGGAAGCGTACCACAAGTGTGCAAAAAATATTTGTTGCACCAGATGCTCATCTTAGATGACGTGGATCAAGTGCACGGTCGTTACTACGTTTGGAGTCAGTGGTAATCTCGTCGCACGTTCGATGCACGGCTTTCGGGAAGCGCACCACAAGTGTGAAAAAAAAATTTGTTGCACCGGATGCTCATTTTAGGTGACGTGGAATAAGTGCACGGTCGTTACCACATTTTGAGTACGCGGTAATCTCGTCACATGTTTGATGCACGGCTTGGGAAGCGCACCACAGGTGTGCGAAAAAACTTTGTTGCACCGGATGCTCATCTTAGGTGACGTGGAATAAGTGCACGGTCGTTTCCACGTTTGGAGTCAGTGGTAATCTCGTCGCACGTTCGAAGCTCGGCTTTTGGGAAGCGCAGCATAGGTGTGCAAAAAAATTTTGTTGCACCGATTGCTCATCTTGGGTGACGTGGAACAAGTGCATGGTCGTGACCACGTTTGGAGTCAGTGTAATCTCGTCGCATGTTCGATGCACGACTTTCGGGAAGCTTACCACAGGTGTGCACAAAAATTTTGTTGCACTGGATGCTCATCTTAGGTGATGTGGAATAAGTTCACGGTCGTTTCCACGTTTGGAGTCTGTGGTAATCTCATCACATGTTTGATGCACGGCATTCGGGAAGCGCACCACGGGTGTGCAAGAAAATTTTGTTGCACGGGATCCTCATCTTAGGTGATATGGAACAAGTGCACGGTCGTTACCCTGTTTGGAGTCAGTGGTAATCTCGTCGCACGTTCGATGCACGGCTTTTGGGAAGCGTAGCACAAGTGTGCAAAAAAATTTTGTAGCACCGGATGCTCATCTTCGGTGACGTGGATCAAGTGCACGGTCGTTACCATGTTTGGAGTCAGCGGTAATCTCGTCGCACGTTCAATGCACGGCTTTCGGGAAGCGCACCACAAGTGTGTAAAAAAATTTTGTTGCACAGGATGCTCATTTTAGGTGATGTGGAATAAATGCACGGTCGTTACCACATTTTGAGTACGCGGTAATCTCGTCACACGTTTGATGCATGGCTTCGGGAAGCGCACCACAGGTGGGCGAAAAAACTTTGTTGCACCGGATGCTCATCTTAGGTGACATGGAACAAGTGCACGGTCATTTCCACGTTTGAGTCTGTGGTAATCTCGTCGCACGTTCGATGCTCGGTTTTTGGGAAGCGCACCATAGGTGTGCAAAAAAATTTTGTTGCACCGGTTGCTCATCTTGGGTGACGTGGAACAAGCATATGGTTGTGACCACGTTTGGAGTCAGTGGTAATCTCGTCGCACGTTCGATGCACGCATTTTCGGACATGCACCACAGGTGTGCAAAAAATTTTTGTTGCACCGGATGCTCATCTTAGGTGACGTGGAACAAGTGCACGGTCGTCTCCACGTTTAGAGTCAGTGGTAATCGTGTCGCACGTTCGATGCACGGCTTTCACGAAGTGCACCGTAGGTGTGTAAAAGAATTTTGTTGCACCCGTTGCTCATCTTCGATGATATAGAACAAGTGCACGGTCGTTTCCACATTCGGAGTCAATGGTAATCTCGTCGCATGTTCGATGCACGGCTTTTGGGAAGCGCAATATACGTGTGCAAAAAAAATTTGTTGCTCCGGATGCTCATCTTAGGAGACGTGGAACAACTGCCCGGTCGTTACCACGTTTGGAGTCAGTGGTGAACTCGTCGCTTGTTCGATGCACGACTTTTGGGAAGCGCACTACAGGTGTGCAAAAGAATTTTGTTGCACTGGATGCTCATCTTAGGTGATGTAGAACAAGTGCACGGTCGTTTCCACGTTTGGAGTCCATGGTAATCTCGTCACACGTTTGATGCACGGTATTTGGGAAGCGCACCACAGGTGTGCAAGAAAATTTTGTTGCACCGGATCCTCATCTTAGGTGACATGGAACAAGTGCACGGTCGTTACCATGTTTAGAGTCAGTGGTAATCTCGTCGCACGTTCGATGCACAGCTTTCGGGAAGCGCACCACAAGTGTGTAAAAAAATTTTGTTGCACCAGATGCTCATCTTAGGTGACGTGGAATAACTGCACGGTCGTTACCATGTTTGGAGTCAGTGGTAATCTCGTCGCACATTCGATGCACGGCTTTCGGGAAGCGCACCACAAGTGTGCAAAAAAATTTTGTTGCACCGGATGCTCATTTTAGGTGACGTGGAACAAGTGCTGTTACCACATTTTGAGTACGTGGTAACCTCGTCGCACGTTTGATGTTGTTGACAGCTGTTAATTACCAAATCTATAGGTCAACCAAGCATCAAAGAGTGTACATTGAAGATCATCATCATAGGAATAGGGGTTACACTAACCAAATTCCATGAGTTTTGGTGTTTCACTGTTTCTGCAGGAGAATAACAGGAAGACGTAATCTCAGAAGTATATCAGAGCGTAGAATGCACAAATGGACGGCACGGCAACATAGGAACAATACAGAAAACACCAGAAGACACTGCGCCGAAGGGGAGGCCAAGTGGGCTCTGGGTGGGACCGACCGGCCCACCCCAGACCGGTCGGTCTGCCCTGGGGCCCATTCCCGGCCCGCTTCGCCCAGTTTGCTCCACCGCCTTTGAGGAGAGATCTAAACCGTCCGCCAATGTTGGTTTGATTCGATGGTCCACATTCATCACCCAGGGCTATAAAAGGAGGGCAGGACCCCCCTGGGGAGGAGAGCCCAGAAACCCTAATTCATTATTTCCTCTCTCAAAGAGAGTGAAGGGTTCCATCCTCAGAGAATTAGATTAGAACTCCAATACTTCAAGTTCTAGTTAGGCATTAGCTAGCAAGGTTTCAGTAGAGTTGAGCTATGCTCAGGATTCTGGAGTCGTCATCCAGGAGGCTGGTATAGCTTTGTATCCCTCTCTTTATTATGACTTTGTTCTTAATTACTATGTTTCAGTTTATTAAGCTCGTAGTTTATTCTAGTGTTTTGCTTGATACAGTATTGATTGATGATGAACTATCTCATATGATCGTAAAGCGCTTAGCTCATTACTCGAGTGGTTTAAGTGGTAGAAATTATGTAAGCATGGTGCTTAGATATGCTCTACCTACGAATGCACCTTGTAGGCCGGGTTTGGTGGTAGATCGTGGGTGTGACATTCCTGTTGAGTCCTATGTATTCCGCACACTGTTTATAAGACTAGCAGAACGTGGTTGCGAAGGAGGAGCATGCTATGTTCACAAACCTCCCTAGTGATGTTCCTTGTGGGTACTTTAGAGTCACCAATACTATAGATGAAAGTAATGTACTAGAGTAGATGTAAAGACTTGGTAAATCTGGCACTAGATAGGAATTCAATCTCTTAACTAATCTCCTATTTTTGCCTTGCTACATTAGATAGTTTCTATTTCTATCTCTGAGTGATTTATCATTGCCCTATACTTATCATATATATCTATTTGGCTTACCCCTGCTTAAGTATGTCCTTGTCATGAGGATTCTATCTAAGTATGTATACACATCAATATTCTCTAGCTGTCCTTTCCCATGGGATTAAATAAATACGACAATTGGGTTGACTCCCAATAAAATGCTACAATGGTATTTCATCTGTGCGCTTGCGGATACACATTTATATTCAGAAATAGTTGCATGATTTAATACCACATCTCTCATATCACTGCTGGGGATGACAACCCAGTGTTTTACATGGTGACTTAAGAGGTGTCAACAAGCATTTTTGGCGCCGTTGCCGGGGAAAGGCTAAGCTATAAAGAGATATTGATCAAATGCATACTTATAGATGGAACCGTGACTAGGTACCTCTGCTTAAGCAGGCTTACCCTTGTTTGTCTTTGTCTATATCATATATAGGGTATTGCAGGATTGGATTTGATTCGTCATCATCTTTCATCAATCACCATCAAACCAATCAAGAGGCAGCTTCACACCAGTTTCTGAGCCATGGCTAACAAGACTCTATGAGAGTTCTCTGCTCCAAGCACGAAGGACATTCGCACTGGACCAACACTTCCAACCAATAATCTTGAGTTTGAGCTCAAGCCGTCTCATTAACATGGTGCAAGCTACTCCGTTCAGTGGAAAGATCAGCGAAGATGCTAGTGCTCATCTTCAGAATTTTCTGGAGATTGGGAGCACACTCATCATCAAGAACGTTGCTCAAGACATCATACTTCTTCGTCTGTTCCCGTTCTCGTTAACTGGGAAAGCGAAGCAGTGGTTCTATGCAAATCAAGAAAACATCAAGACATGGGCAGATTGTTCAAAGGTCTTTCTAGAGAGATTCTTTCCTACAGGCAAGACCACTGCCTTAAGAGAGAAGATTACCGGTTTCCAAGAGCAGAGAGATGAACCTATTTTAGAGGCATGGGAACGCTTTCAAGATTATATCTCAGATTGTCCCCATCATGGAATAGAGGATTGGTTGCTCATGCAAGGATTTTATCATGGATTATCTAAGGGAACATAAGAGCAACTGGATGCTACTGCTGGAGAAACGTTCTTGTCACTCACCATCAAGAAGGCCAAATTACTCATGGAGACGATAGCCTCTAATCAAGGCTGGTTGTTAAACGATGCTCCGCATTGTAAGATGAGTGAGGAAGCTGACTTTGAAGAGTTGAGTGCAGTTTCGGCCAAGATGAATGTGCTATTAGACTGGCTCGAACAGCGAGACAATTATAAGAAGGATCGTCAGGCTATTCAGGATGCTATGGATTCCCAAGCAAGAACTGAAAGATATCTAGGAATCACATATTCCCCTGACCAGCTAGAAAATCTGAGCATCATTAGCAACACCCAAGGAATAGAGCAAGTCAAGCAGCCATCCTTGTGGAATTTGATTAGACAGCAACCAAAGATCAATGAAGAACTTTCACAAAGGCTTGCTTCTAATGAGAAGATCATAGAGAGTATGAATCTTAAGATGGAAAGTTTTTCTTCCGCCATCAAGGATCAACTGAGTTATAATAGAAAGATTGAATCACAAGTAGCAAAGTTGGCCGCTGCTTTGCCCATTGCCACTAGCCGTGAGCAAATCAATGCAATCACTACAAGAGGAGGCAAGAGTACTCGTGATCCCCCATATCTAAAAGGTACACATCTAGAGGGGCAGTGCAAGCATAGGCATCACCAGTAGCACCTGAGGAGAAGAATAACGATGAAGAAGAAGTTGTGCTACCACAGGAACAAGAGCCCCAGCTGAAGGGCCGAGATGGCGGACTAGAGGGGGGTGAATAGTCCTTTCTAAAATCTAATCGCAGTGGATGACCGAATAAAATGCGGAATTAAAACTATCGGTCTAATCAAGACTTCACCCCTCTATCTATGATCAAGCACCTTACAAAATAATCCTAGGTTGAGCCACTAAGGTGCAAGGCTAGCTAGTGCTCGCCTATCCAATACTAGGTTGCAAGGTCACACAAACCTAAGCAACCTCAATCAAACCGGGGAGCACCTACACATACTAGTGAGCAAAGCGCACAAAGCCTAAGCACACTAGTAGTTCTCACTAGCACGGCTACACAAGCCTAACTAATGAGCTCACTTGCTTAGCTACACAAACTAAGCAAAATGACTAGCAAGGCTACACAAGCCAACTAGCCACGCAATCGCTACTTCTATGCTACACAAGCTAAGAAGGTAACTAGAAAGCTACACAAGCAAACTAGCTACACAAGAACAACACTACTCACTAGCACAAGTAATGAATCAAGTAAAGACAAGCTAGTGATCGGAGACTTTGCAAACCAACGAGAAGAGTAGACAAGTTGACATGTCGATTTTTTACCGAGGTTCACTTGGTTGCCACCAAGCTAGTCCTCGTTGAGACAAGCTCCAAGGTTGTCGCCGGTCCTCTTGCTAGCGGTGACCCTCAAGTCACGCTCTCCTACCGGAGTGCTCACCACGAGCTCTAGCACTTGACCGCGTCGAACCACTTGTCGCTCTTCGTGTCTCCCTTTTACTAGAGTTGCTCTTCGCGATCTCCCGCGGTGTGAGCACAATCCCCCTCACAATATCACTCCACGTGACTAGCAATCGGAGCACCACTCAATCTCCGAGCGTGCTACAACGATGCCCACAAGCCTCCAAGCCGTCTAGGAGGTGGCAACCTCCAAGAGTAATAAGCACCACTGGCTTGCAACTCTCTCACCTAGTGCCACACCTTGCAATCTCTCAATGCAATGCACTAGCGATCACTAACTCACTCTTAGATGCAATCACTACAAGCTCTAGTGAGTTAGAGGGCACTCAAGCACCACCAAGCAAGGACACAAAGTCCCCAATGTGCTCAGCTACCAGCCAAAGCCGGCCAAGGCAACTACTTATAGCCCCAAGGGCTAAAGAGCGTTGCCACGAAACCGGTCGGCCAGAGCTGACGGGACTTCACCACGTGGCGGACGGGGACGCGTCGATCGCGGCGTCCGGTCGCCCCTGCGACGCCACGTATCCTCGCCTTTCAAACTAGCCGTTGGTGCGCAACGGCTAACTCGCGCGCGCGCCACGCCACCTTGACCGAACGCGTCCTATCCACCGGCCGGGGACGCGCGACGCCCAGCGTCTGGTCACACACCAGAGAGCTCCCAAGAGCCAAAATCCTGACCGGACGCATCGCCAAGCCGCGGCCGGACTCCCCGGCATTCGGTCCATCTTAGCTCACTAGCGCCAAGCCACTGCTCACCGACCGGACGCGGCACCGGAGCGTCCGGTCCCACGGTGTCCGGTCACCGCCGAAAACGCCCGGACGCCCACACTTGACCGGACGCGTCCGGTCCCTCCTGGACCAGCGTCCGGTCGAGTGTTTCTCAGCGAGAAACACTCCAACGACTTCGCCTCCATTTCCGGCCTCCGACGCAATGGAAAATGAGCACTTCACTTCCACGAAAACGCTGAATCCCGCCTCGTAAGCTCGGCGGGAGGGAGAGAGGATCCCAAACCCCTCTCTACCCGGCAAACACCATCCCCTTTGCAAATGTGCCAACACCACCAAGTGTACATCACCATGTGCAAGTGTGTTAGCATTTTCACAAACCTTTTCCAAAGGGTTTTCACTCCTTCTCACATCGCCACTCGATCCTAGCAACACGATGCAAAGTTAGATCGCTCAAGTGGCACTAGATGACCGATATGCAAACAAGTTTGCCCCTCTTGATAGTACGGCCATCTATCCTAAACCCGGTCATCAACTTCTCTACACACCTATGACCGGTGAAATGGAAACGCCCTAGATTATACCTTTGCCTTGCGCTTTCCACTCCATCTCTTCCAATGCCGATGCAACACATGCACCAACATCCACATGAATGATATGATCCACTTCATATCATCACATAGCCTTCGGTCCATCGATCTTGACCTCACTTGCTTTTCACCATCGCTTCGGTCCTTCGACGCCAAGTCTTTGCTCAAGCCTCCCAACACTCGGTACCAACGGCTTCAGAGCCTCCAACTTGCCCTTCACCATCGTGACCGGTCCATCAAGCCAAGTCTTGTCCTGATCTTCACCTCTAGCCACATGGCTCCATGTCATGTACCATGCATTAAGCTCCTTCATCACCACATGTGTGAGCCTTGCAACAAGTCAAACCACCTCCATGGCATAGTTGCTCACACACATGCACCTGTGGACTAAATCTCTGCAAATCTCACATAAGCATAATTAGTCCACCTAGGTTGTCACTCAATTACCAAAACCAAACAAGGACCTTTCAATCTCCCCCTTTTTGGTAATTGATGACAACTCTACAAAGATATAGAAATTAAGCATTTTGGGATTTTATGCCTGATGTGAACCCGTTAGGGTTTTTGCCCGATCTTTCGATGAGAGGCGTGGGATAACTCGATTGGTGAATGGAGATGACGTTCACGGCTCGACTACAGCCTTCCAAGACTGCACCTTAGCAACCGATACACCACCCCAATGGTTGTCACGATCTTGTGGAGCGCGACACCCGGCCACTAGGGCACTCGTCCTGCAAGCAATCGAAGAACTAGCAAGAACAAGATAAACAAGCACTGAATTGCCAAATAAATATGAAGGTTTAAATCTGAAGTAACACGATGGTGGGGTTCTGAATACAATCAGACGGACGGTTGATCCAACACGTGCGCTGAAAGGCGGCAGCAATCGCTAACTCGACAAAACAAAACCCAATCTGTTTGTGGCGGCTATGCGGGTATATGAGAGGGTAGAGGACGACCTTGACCTGGTATAGGTCGTCCCACAACCCTAGGACGCACCCCTATTGGGCCCCACTTGATACACGGCCCATCGGGCACAATCAGGTGACACAGCACCCTGAACAGGAAAGTCTCTGTATTAAATGGATGACTCCGGTCGCCTCGGTGCAGATATGGACATGATTCTGGATCCATATGAAAGTAGACTTTATAGGCTTTCCAAGAAGTCCTAGAACATCCCAATTGGAGTCCATATGAAGTTGTGGTAGCCCGTGCAATCTGGAGTTGTTCTGCAGTCCGAATCCAATTCCAAAACGTGTTGGATTTGGAGTCTTTCTTTCCTTGTGCCAAAGGTGACGTGGTGGCTTGGTGGAGGACGTTGTGTTTACTTGGACCTGGTCCCCAATCAACTTCATGAACCATCCATGTATTCCATGTGTGTTGAACACTCTTTTTAATCCATGAATGTATTTCTGAAAAGGACAATGAACACACATCATGGCGCAGCAACAATTCATCGAATGTAGCCAAAATAATCATGATATAGGATTGATTCACCTGATGTTTAAAAGCCATTAATATGGTCATATCTGAGCTGGTGATGTCCTTATCATGCTCCCTTTCTTGACTACAAGTCGTCCTCGACTTGCCCCGGTGGCATCCAAAGGTGCTTGCCTTGATGTTGGAACTTGGAGTGACTAGTATGCTGCAAAGCGACAACCAGCAATTCTCCCCTTCTTTGGGTTGACCCTGTTGCTTAAGAGAAAAACTAGAAGGACTTTGCAAGACATTATTAGTGTTAGTGCAGCCCCCTATTTGATCATGATATTGTAGCCCAAAAGGATATTTCAGATTAGAGCAAATATAAATTTTATGCACCATATACTCTCCTTTGCAATTATATTTGCCAATAAAGTGATATGTATGATTCGACAAGAATGACAATTTAGAATATGCAAAAACTTCTCCTCCAAACAGTTTAGATCACAAAGAATATCGAATTCAATATAAACTAGAGTATTTAAAGACAAATTCAGTTCATCTTATGCACAAGTAATAGGATGAAAAAGCTTTTCTTTTGCACACTTATATGGTTCCAAACCAAAAGTATCAGATTTATTCACTACTTGTGCCATAGGAGTAAAAGAATGATCATCACACAAGTCCTCTTTATCACAAGGAACAACTAGTAATTCATATTTTGACAAACATTAATCAGCAGCAGGTTCCACTATTTGTTGCTCTTGATCAGCATGCAAATTGTACAAAATTTCAATGTTATGGTTCACATCATTCATGCAAGTACTCGCAGATAAAAGAATATCGTGTTTAGCACTAAGAGCAAGCCAAAACAATGAACCAATATTGTTGTATGATTTGCTAATTAACAAGGTTTGAATTTCAGAATTGAGCCCTTTCATGAACCTACTCATAACATCTTCCTTGCATTCATCTAATCCACCAAACATGACACAAATCTTAAAGGTATGATAGTATTCATTGACAGTCCTACTACCTTGCTTCAAGTTGTCTAATTTTGCAAGCAAACAATCAGCATAATACTTAGGAACATATTCATCTCGAAAAGCATTTTAAAATCTGTCCAAGTTTGTGGAACTTTGTTGTGCCTATAAATATGTTTCCATGTAGTCAAAGCATATTTTGTTAAAGCACTAGAAGCAGCAAAAATCATTTGATGTTCAGACAAGTCATAATTATCAAATTCTGCATCTACCTTAAGCTCCCAATCAATGTAAGCGTGAGGATCAAACATACCAGCATATAATGGTAAGTGCTGAATGATATCTTGAATGTGAGGGTCTAGCTTCAACTCCTCAAAAATCTTTGTATCACCTGCCATGATTAGTAGAAAATAAGAAACACAAGATAATATGTTTTCTCCTGTCAACTACTAGGATGTGTCAGGTGTAATTCTCTCAAACTCAACTTGTTCAACAAGCTCTTACAAGTTCTTACCAAGAAAAACAGGAGGGGACGGCGACCAACAAGACAGCAACCTCGGTGATAGTATATCGGTGCCACAGCAACAAGACCTGCCAAGCAGTAGTCGGATATGTGGAGCTATAGGTGGGCTGAAACAAGGAATGACTAGCACCACGTTAGTTATAAATGCAAGCTGAATAATCGTTCAACAGCGGTATTGTGCTGGTCCTAGGCTAAACCATGCTAGAGACGTGAGCCTAGGCACAAAGGTAGTCACCGACAAAGAGCAGCTAGCACAGCACCAATGAAAACACCGAATTCAGCCCCAAATGTTTTTTTCTTTCTCTTGGTTTTTTTGTCTTTTTTTTCCTCTTCTCTTTTTTTGTCTTTTCTTTTTTTTTCTTTGTATTTCTTTCACTTCTCTTTTTTTTTTACTTTTTTCACCCTTTTTTTGGCTGAATATCAGGACAAATCAACACAGAATGTGTATTGCACAGATTACAGATCACTAATCTCCAGGACAATTGCGGATGGCTCAAAAGAAATTTCTAGACAAGGCTAGATCCGTTGGAAAGGTAACAAGATAAGGTTTCAGATTGTATCTAAACACTTGAATCGGACATAAGATGGATCCGTGATAACAAAAACGCCCGACTGATGTATATGATGATTTGGATCTCGTGGTGATCAAAACGTGATAGAACTCAAAACTCTAAAGGATTATACACTAAGACCAGCAACTCGACACAACCGGATGCAACTGAAAACTCAACAAGCCCTAACTAAGTAGTACTAGTAAAGGCTCAAAAAGTTTATAGGATTGCAAGTAAACTAATCTACTAATATTTTTTTGGCTTTCTTTTCTGGACTATAGGAATTTAATCAAAACAGCGAAGAATTGGAAATCTCTCACCGATAAACCTTGCTCTGATTACCAACTGATGTGAACCCGTTAGGGTTTTGCCCGATCTTTCGATGAGAGGCGTGGGATAACTCGATTGGTGAATGGAGATGACGTTCACGGCTCGACTACAGCCTTCCAAGACTGCGCCTTAGCAACCGATACACCACCCCAATGGTTGTCACGATCTTGTGGAGCGCGACACCCGGCCACTAGGGCACTCGTCCTGCAAGCAATCGAAGAACTAGCAAGAACAAGATAAACAAGCACTGAATTGCCAAATAAATATGAAGGTTTAAATCTGAAGTAACACGATGGTGGGGTTCTGAATACAATCAGACGGACGGTTGATCCAACACGTGCGCTGAAAGGCGGCAGCAATCGCTAACTCGACAAAACAAAACCCAATCTGTTTGTGGCGGCTATGCGGGTATATGAGAGGGTAAAGGACGACCTTGACCTGGTATAGGTCGTCCCACAACCCTAGGACGCACCCCTATTGGGCCCCACTTGATACACGGCCCATCGGACACAATCAGGTGACACAGCACCCTGAACAGGAAAGTCTCTGTATTAAATGGATGACTCCAGCCGCCTCGGTGCAGATATGGACATGATTCTGGATCCATATGAAAGTAGACTTTATAGGCTTTCCAAGAAGTCCTAGAACATCCCAATCGGAGTCCATATGAAGTCGTGGTAGCCCGTGCAATCTGGAGTTGTTCTGCAGTCCGAATCCAATTTCAAAACGTGTTGGATTTGGAGTCTTTCTTTCCTTGTGCCAAAGGTGACGTGGTGGCTTGGTGGAGGACGTTATGTTTACTTGGACCTGATCCCCAATCAACTTCATGAACCATCCATGTATTCCATGTGTGTTGAACACTCTTTTTGATCCATGAATGTATTTCTGAAAAGGACAATGAACACACATCATGGCGCAGCAACAATTCATCGAATGTAGCCAAGATAATCATGATATAGGATTGATTCACCTGATGTTTAAAAGCCATTAATATGGTCATATCTGAGCTGGTGATGTCCTCATCAGTGCCACTTATCCAACATTTAAGCTCTATGTCTATGATTTGGATAAGCACCATAAAATCAACTTGGTAGTGTTAACTCCCCCTATATGTGTGCTCAAATGGTTTGGTTTCAAGCTTGCACACATGCATAAATATGGAATTTATGGGAGCGTTAGCACTACTAAGTGATGCTAAGGTATACAAGATAGAGAATGAACCTTTGTAGCGTGTATACCACTTTTTCAACATCCTTAGCATCAATCCTTGCTAGAAACAAGTGAAACTAGATACCACATGAGATCAACATTATAATCAAGGTTCTAGTTACCACTTGCTATACTAAGACTAGGCTCTAGATGCACATGATATAAAACATCATCCAAATCTTAGTTCTAGCAATCACTTGCACACAAGCATGTAGGAATGTAAGACAAATGCAATGCAAGCAAGCAAATGTAATGCACAATCAAATGCATCAAGCATATATTCATGAGCTCGCTGTCCCTACTTGTGTGCTTCTCTTGTCCAAGATTTTTTGATTCCCTTGCGTTCTTCAATCTTGCTCCCTCTTGGTCATATCCATGTCCAACTTGTGTCTTTGTCCTCAAACTTCTCCCGTATGTCATGCACATATCTTTGTTCTAAAACTTCTCCCCCTTTGTTATCAATTTCCATAAAGGGTGTGCTTCTTCTTGACAAGGGGTTGCACCTAGGGTGTTGATGTTGACACTTGAATCTTACATTTTTTATGGACACCTTCTCATGATACCATTTTGAGATTATTTCTTGACCAATTTGGGATGACACCACTTGTAGAAACTCCCTTTTGTTGTAGGGTCACCCACTTGATTCACTTAAGCTCTTGAGGGTAGCTTCCCTTAAATTTGATCGCTTAAAGTTGAGGATCACTTGAAGTGTAGGATATCATTTGAATGCTTGATCTAGACACCACTTGTAATACCACTTGTATGAATGATGAGTCTAGATACCACTAGTGAATTTGAACTTGATATCCATTTATATTGTTGTTTTCTACTTCTTGAACATGATTGTTTTTATGAGCTTCTTTCTCTTTTAGTTCAAACTAGCAAATTTGCATAAGTAATCTAACTCGGTTTGAACCAATGACAAGCTTCTTCACACATCTTTCAATGGTTATCTTGTCAATGTTGAATTAGATCCTTTCTTACTCATCTAGCTAGATCAAACACTTAAGTTCACATCCTCATGAACAAGTCATATTTAGCCACTAGACCATACAAAGCATAGAAGCAATAGTGGCATGATATGAACTTAAAATCATTTGATTTTCATGAATGCTCACTAGATATGTCTATATGCACTAAACAAGTCCTTAGTAAGTATGAATGCATATGACAACCAATTTCACCTTTGCTTTGTTGGAGTAGAGGATAGTCATTATATTCCAAATAAGCTCCACAAAGGCGATGTGAAGTCCATTTTGAAAGCTTGGTGAAGACCAATTATCAATAATGAGATCCATTCTTCACCCATATGATCAAGTGCACTCTTCATATTATGGTTGGCTTGCTTCTTCTTTGATCTTTGCTTGCATGAGACAACTATGATTGATATCCACTTGTATAAGATCATGACACCAAAAGTGAATACCACTTGAATTTTTCATGTATTGCTCTCTATTTGGGTGTTGCTTGCTTATCTTGATCAACCCTTTTGATTAGCTTCAACTAAGCATCTCAAACGTTCTTTAGATTCACCACTTCCATGTTAGCCTTCCAGGTACCACACTTGGTTCACCCACTCATTGGGCGGCAAGCCCCCCACAAGGGAGAAGTGATCTCTCTCCAAAGAGCCATTCTTGATACCCACTTGAATTGCCTTTGATTGATTGATCCGTGGACTTGTCATGATGAATAACATTGAAATCTTCTTTAAGTCCTTTTCTTTCTACTTGTTTAAGTTCTTTTCTTTCTATCATATGATCTCCAATCATCACTAGAACTTCATCTTCATCTTGATCTTGGTCTTGATCTTCCAATTTGAGTACCAAATTATGTGCCAAACACACTTTTCAACCTTATGCCTTGTACCCATTGCTTGTCATGCTTCAAGATCAATTCAAAACCAAACATAGGTCCCTCAATGAACATGAATCCAACTTGAGGGCCTTTCAATTGAAGTGTCTCTTGATTAATCCAATGTTTGTCACTTTTCTGGCAGATTCTGTACTCTTTAAAGAATAAATCATATCTCTCAACGTACAGCTCCAATGACCATGAAATTTGGTGGAGATGTGCTTCACTAAGTCATCTATCACCCATAAAAATTTGAGCTTCATTGGACTTCTAGATTGCTACCAGTTTTCACATCTTTCTCAGTGGGTACATGCTGAAAACTGCTGCACTAAAGCTGACAAGATCCACTCCAAAACCAAGGCATTTCTTGTCCAATTCTCATGAAATTTGAACAGCAATAACTATCATAAGTGTAGAGCATGCACACAAATTTTCAAGCCAATCCAAATAGATTTGATTCATCAAACTCAGACTTGATCATAGCTAGCTCAGATTTTCAATTTAGGTCTAATTTCAACACTTGAGCTATTCTTCAACAAATGTGAATCAAACTTGAAATCCACTTGTTTGAACATCCTCACAAGACATATATCCATTCAAACCACTTTCTAAATGAAGTCTCATGATCATATTCAACCAAACCAATCCAAACTTGATTACTAAGCATGAATTCCATTCAAACATCTCATAGCAAGCAACATATGCATATATATCCAATTCAATCAACTCATATGCACCCAAATGACATGTGATCAATAAGAGATATACCTTGGTAGGTTATGATCATCCATTAGCAAGCTTCAACTCAAATGTTTGCAAGCTATCAAATATATCCAATTAATCACCATAACTAGAATATGACACTTGTATGTTGTAGCACTTGGACTTCACTTGATTTGATTTGGCATTAGGATAGAATAGCACTAGGCTTTGATGCTTGACTCAATCAATCAATGATTATCATGAATACCAATTGAATCAAGTCTCCAATGCCATAGTACCTACAAACAATCATCCACTCTTTGATGGTACCCAAACTAGTTTGGGTCCTCTCAAGTTAGATTCAACATACTTAGGCATAGCCTTAGCATGGATAGCGGAATGTTTTGCAATAGCAACCAAGGGGGTACCATTATCATCCTTCCTAAGCACATTAGTATCATCAATTGAAATGGGCTTAGGTTTCTCACCTAGGGGACATGAATGAGCCATGTGTCCCCTTTCCCGGCATGAGTAGCACTTCTTCTTTGCTAGAGCCTTCTCTTCCTTGCTCATGTTGTGCTTCTCATTGCCTTGCCTCTCGTGGGTTGCTTGAGGCTTCTTTTCAAGCTTGTTGGGGCACTTCGAGGCAAAGTGACCCACATCTTTGCACTCAAAGCACTTGATATGAGCATAGACTTTCTTCTCTTGATTCTTGCTCATCATCTTGGCATCTTGATTTGGAGTTGGATGCCTTCTTGCTTGACCACCCCTTCTTATTTTCTTCTTTATCTTCAAGTCACCACCTTCTTGGTTGATCTTAACATGAGCTTGGGGTGTCTCAACTTGTGGCTTCGGTTGAGGCTTTTCTTGTTGCTTCACCAATTGCTTGGTTGGGCACATTGAGGTGAGATGACCCCAAGTGTGGCACTTGAAGCATGATGTGAACCCGTTAGGGTTTTTGCCCGATCTCTCAATGAGAGGCGTGGGATAACTCGATTGGTGAATGGAGATGACGTTCACGGCTCGACTACAGCCTTCCAAAACTGCGCCTTAGCAACCGATACACCACCCCAATGGCTGTCACGATCTTGTAGAGCGCGACACTCGGCCACTAGGGCACTCGTCCTGCAAGCAATCGAAGAACCAGCAAGAACAAGTAGAACAAGTACTAAATTACTGGATGTAAATGAAGGTTTCAAACTCAATCTCCAATGAAGTGGGGTTCCGAAGACAAGAAGACGGGCGGCTGATCCAGCACGCGCGCTTACAAGCAAGTAGCGAAGGCTAAACTTGATCTAAACAATACCTAAGTGTTCTTGGCGGCGGCCAGGGGGTATATGATGTGGGGAGGACGACCACAAAGGTGTTTGGGTCGGGTTCAACCCTAGGACACATCCCTAATGGACCCTAAGACAATACACAGCCCATCGGGCTAAAATAAGGTGACGTAGCACCCTGGATAGAACGACCTGTCGGCATTATTTGGGTCATTGCCGCTGCCTCCAAGAAGATATGCACTTGAGATTGGATCTATATGAAAGTAGACTTGATAAGCTTTCCAACAAGTCCTGAAACACCTGAATCCGACTCCGTACGCAATCGTGGTAACTGTCACAACCGTGCGCTTTGCTGCAGTCCGAATCCAGCCGGCGAGAGTCCTTCTCCCTTTCCGTCTTCTCCTTGGTTCCTAATCAAAACAAGAGCACACGCGTCTCCAAGATCTAAACAAGATGGACAGGAACTCAAAAGAGAACTCACTTGATGATTAAGTTGACGAGCACGAGCACGAGCACGAGTAAGAGGACCAGCAATAGGTACTGGTGTCGGCGGGGATGCATTATTGTTGTTGATGTCCCCATCATCCTCCCCTTCTTGCATTTGAGTCGTCCTCGACTCAAGCTCATCCTCCTCTCCGAAATAGGGCCTCAAATCTGCAATGTTAAATGTGGGACTAACCCCAAAATCTGCAGGCAATTCGAGCTTATATGCATTGTCATTAATTTTCTTTAGCACTTTAAATGGTCCTGCAGCCCTAGGTAACAATTTAGATTTGCGCAATTCAAGAAACCTGTCCTTTCTTAAATGCAACCAAACTAAATCTCCAGGTTCAAATTTTAATTCCTTTCTACCTTTGTCACCCGCAAGCTTATACCTAGCATTCATACACTCTATGTTTTGCTTAGTTGTTTCATGAAGTTTCAACATCAACTCAGCACGCTTAGTAGCATCAAAATTTAACATTTCAGAAGATGGCAAAGGCATTAAATCAATTGGAGCTCGAGGCAACAAACCATAAACAATCTGAAATGGGCACATCTTTGTAGTAGAATGCAGCGATCGATTATAAGCAAATTCAATATGAGGCAAGCATTCTTCCCACATCTTAATATTCTTTTTTAAAACAGCCCTTAACATAGTAGATAAAGTTTTATTCACAACCTCAGTTTGACCATCAGTTTGGGGATGACATGTAGTAGAAAATAAAAGTTTAGTCCCCAATTTTGTCCATAAAATCTTCCAAAAATGACTAAGAAATTTAGCATCACGATCAGAAACAATTGTGTTGGGCACACCATGTAAACGAACAATTTCTCGAAAGAACAAATCAGCAATATGAGTAGCATCATCAGTTTTATGGCATGATATGAAATGTGCCATCATAGAAAATCTATCAACAACCACAAACACACTATCACGTCCCTTCTTGGTCCTTGGCAATCCCAACACAAAATCCATAGATATATCCTCCCAAGGAGCATTAGGAACAGGTAGAGGTAAATATAAACCGTGTGGATTTAACCGTGACTTTGCCTTTTGACATGTTGTGCAACGAGCTACAAACCTCTCCACATCTCTTCTCATCTTTGGCCAAAAGAAATGACCAGCAAGTATGTCCTCAGTCTTCTTTGCTCCAAAATGTCCCATCAAGCCTCCTCCATGCGCTTCCTGCAACAACAACAAACGAACGGAGCTAGCTGGAATGCATAGCTTGTTAGCTCTAAACACAAACCCATCACTAACGAAGAATTTGTTCCACCCTTTTCCATCTTTACAACGCAACAACACTTCTTTAAAATCAGCATCAATAACATATTGGTCTTTAATCGTTTCTAATCCAAAGATCTTGTAATCAAGTTGATTCAAGCCAAAGTATATCGCCTTGACAAAGCATCAGCAATGATATTCTCCTTCCCTTTCTTGTGCTTAATAACATAAGGAAAGGATTCAATAAATTCTACCCACTTAGCATGTCTTCGATTTAGTTTTCCTTGACTACGAATATGCTTCAAAGATTCATGATCAGAATGAATAACAAACTCCTTGGGCCACAAATAATGCTGCCATGTCTCTAATGTTCGAACAAGAGCATATAATTCTTTATCATAAGTGGAATAATTCAGAACAGGCCCACTCAATTTCTCACTAAAATATGCAACAGGTTTACCCTCTTGTAACAGAACACCACCCAAACCAATCCCACTAGCATCACATTCAAGCTCAAAAGTCTTATTAAAATCCGGAAGTTGTAGGAGAGGTGCATGTGTTAACTTATCTTTCAATAAGTTGAAGGAATTCTCTTGTACTTGGCCCCAATTAAAAGGCACTCCCTTCTTTGTAAGCTCATTCAATGGTGCTGCAATTGTAACACCCCCGGTGTTAGTTTGCACTAATCAACGTACATTATATGTCATGAGCATCATTCCATCATCACATAAGCATAAGCATGTCAAGTAATTATGCCCTTCTTTGTGTTTTGCTACCTAGTTGCCATTTTATGTTTGTGAGTGCTTGCTAATATAATGTCATGACATGTATGATTGTCTTTTGAACTTTACAAATAGTTTAACTATACTTAGGATACCTAATGGAATAATGTTTATGTTGATCATTTTATCTAATTAAACTTCTAAGTCATGGTTTGACCTAGGTGACTCTCTCTAGGACTGATTTGTTTGACTGATTAAAATGTGTAACCTAGAGACTTTGCATGGCTGAGCACCCTTAATCAAAGTTGTAGGAAATTTTATAAGGAATAAACTTTATTTAAAGGTCAAGTCTTGTAAATATGCAGAACATACTCAAAAATGGCTCACAAATCAGAGTTTAGTGCTGAAAGCCTACCTTAGTCATTCATTCCTTTATTTCCTTTATAAACCAACCAGCAGCACCCCCTCCATTCCCCATGCCACTTCTTCTTCTCTCCACCAGCACAAACACAGCAGCACCACCTCCACTCCTTCTCCTCCCTGCTCATGGCGCCCTACCCCTTCTCCATGAAGGGCAGCTGCTGCTGCTCCTCTTCCCTTCCATCAGCAGCAAGTGCAGCAGCCCCCTCCCTCTCCCATCTCTGATTTCGGCCAGCAGAGAAAGGGAGGAGCAGGGGAAAAGAGAGGAGAAGAAGGTGAGGAAGAAGAGGAAAGGGAGGAGGACGTCCAGCCCCTGCTGGAGGACGCCGGTGATGTGCTGCTGCTCTTCCCCCACGACCTCACCCTCAACGAAGAAGATGACAGCCTCCAAGTTCATCTTCTCCAAACCCTAGCCATGGAGGATCCCCATCTCGATATCCTTCCTTGCTGCGTCCCTGGCTGAGCTACTACTGTTGGAGCACCCCAAGACCATGGTGAGCAAGTCCCAAACCATCTCCCTCACTTCCCCCAACCCTAGCAAGCATCCCCATGAAAGTCTCCTTTGCTTGTGTGCTGATTTGGACTGCTAGAACAGTTTCAATGGTGATGATGTTTATGTGGTGATAATGATGTTTTCTGTGGATGTAGTGAATACAAAAGTTGTAGCTAACTTCTTTATCTTGCTTGTCCTAAAATTTCATAACCATAGGTCTGGTGGTTTAGGAGTTATGGATTTTAGAAATTTGCTGTCAGGATTTGCATGTCCTCTGGACAGATCTAAATGTGTGGCTTGTTTGACTTGTGTACTTTTGGAATCATGTCTTAGGGATAATATATTAAGTGTAGTACTTTTGTTAAGCTTTCCAAAGTGTCTAAGTACACTACTTTTGGTGGGCTAAATCTCTAGTTATGAGCTTGGAAAGTGGAGTGACTGAATCTGCCCAAGTCTGGACAGAATTATGTTTTAGTATGGTTTGGCCTTTTAAATGTGTGAATTAGCCTTGGTCAATGATAAGAGAGTTATAGACAATTACCTAAGCTTTCTAGAAAGTCTATGTTTACCTCTTTTTGATGTATATAACTCCAACTATGGTCTAAAGAATTGACTGAGCTACTGCTGTCCTGAAATTTCAGATCCTGCAATTGCATGATGTTAGCTATGTCCATGTTTTCATTTGAGTATGTTTCCTATATGTAAGAATGTGACATGAGCTTCCTTACCTTTGCATAATACTGTTGTGACCTATGGATGCTTAACATGGCCATGTATTTACTGAAGGTATTGAGTTTTAGAATTTACTTGCTCTCACATGGTTTATTGCTGTAGCAATTTATCTTTTTCACCGAGGTTGCTAGACTTATTCAAATGCTATGAAATTTGGACAGTAGACTAATGGGAGTATATGTGAGCTACTGTAATTCGCTCATAATTTACTGTGCACATTTGCTAGGTGTTCCATATATGCTCCTTAAGTCACCTTGTTATCTAAATAAATAGAGAAGTACATGAAAGTAATTTATTTAGGAGTGTTCATCATGTTTTCTAGTGTTTATTTAATATATGTCAACTGTTGGTAACATTGGTTGTACCCAAATTGATGTTTAAAACATGAGTGAAATATTATTTGCTCTATTTATTCCTTTTGGATGCTTTCTGGACAGTTTCTAGAGCTTTGATGATTGCACCTTGTTAATGATGCTTGATATAAAACTTGTCTATAACAAATTTGTAGATAACCTATATATATAGCTTGTGTTAAATTTTCATAGTCATAGCCTTTATAGTTTGTGAGTTATGGCTGTGTATTGTTCAGCTTCGAAATAGCTGCTCTCTGCAATTATCTGACCAGATTAGAGAAATGGAATTGTTTGGCTATGTTAGAGGTTGAATCATACTGAGATGATTAAAGATGATTTGTAGGCAATTTCATAAGCTTTCCAGATTGTCTTGTTGCATATCATTAGGATGTGTATAACTCCAGTTATACCTAAATCTTGTAGCGGCTGTTTGCAGTCCAGAAATTGGTTGATTTTAGTTATAGTGTTGCTTTGTGTGATGCTTAGTGTGGCTCATATCTTTATTGATGGTTAAGTAATATATATACCTGAGACTTTACGATATTTGAGTCATGCTTGATATGCTTATTATCTCCCTATTTGGCTTGATGTGGATAGCTTGCTCTCTAAATACTCTTATCATCTGGTGACTATGCTTGTCTTGCTTGGTATATGTGATGCATCATCTATTGCATTCCCTTGTATTCATACACTTGCATCTTGCACCTCATTTAGGTACGCTAGATGATGAGAACGAGATGTGGGAACCAAACCTGAAGATGGTGTTTGGTGAACTTATCCCGAAGACGGAAGAGAGATGCTCGCCAAGCGAGTGCCATCTAACAACACCGACTTGTGTCATTCCGGGCAAGCCAGGAGCATTCTAAGTCTCCCATCATTTATAAAATGAAATTGAGTACTTTATGTTGTTTATTGCATTAAGTTATAGGAGTTGATTGGAAACACTTGCTGCATTTATATCCTCTCCTTGTCCAAACAAATTATACCTTGAATCCTATTTAAGTTCAGGAATCGAGATAAATGCTTAGCCATGCTTAGACCGGTAGAAGTCGGATGATTTTCTGTCATCCGCGAGATATAAGTGTTACTTCTCACGGTCATGGTTGGCTATATGTGCTATCATGAAAAAGAACCATGTGTTAAAATAAAAGAAGACCGGGCGGGGACAAGTGGACCCAATGCGAGTCGATTAAGGACTGGGACGCGTTGTTTCACTCTTGGTTATGTTGAACGCAGCCTAACACATAGTTGGCCCGGCCCTGTGTGTGCCAAGTGGCCGCATGGCTTCGGTAGCTCAACTCAAGGCGGGATAACCGGGAGACGGTTGGGCAATTCGGCGGGATAGCGGCATACTAGACCAAGGGCAAACATGTCTAAGCGATCTGGCGTTGTCCTTGGGTTAGCATGGTTTGAACATCCCGGCTATCCGACTTTCCGGTCTTGCCGACGTATAAATCGGGCCCGGACTGAGTTGTGTGAAGAGTAACCTAAAGGCGACTCGATCCGAGCCCGCCTGGGTGTGTGTTGGGAATACCCCGAGCTCGGTTGAAATCGATTCGAATCCGCCGTCTCCCCGGATAGTGAGAACTTGACCTTGCACGGCATCGTAGAACTCACTAAATAATGATGGTTCTAATATTGATGATGATCATAATGATGATGATATTGATAGCTGGAATAAACCCGATATGTTTATTAATGTTTGTATATAATCAAGTGATTGCTTAGTGCAGGTGCTAATCTAGATGACAGGGTAATGATGAATAATCTCTTGCTAGATTAATAAAATGATACTCTCATATCACTTATGCTTTTATGCAAAATATTGTCAAGCTAACCCCACTTATATAAAGCCTTGCATACTCCTTGGTGTCGGTTTATTTTTTGGTTTATGACGGGTAAGTCTAGCCGAGTACATTCTCGTACTCGGGGTTTATTCCCACTTGTTGCAGGTTGTGATGTATCATGGCTCTTTGCAAGAATTGGATGGCTCCTACCATAGCGGAGGAGTATGATCATGGGCATGATCCTTCTTATCTCTCTTGTCTCTAATGCTTTTATTGGAGTTGACCGTGGTACTGGCATGTATTTAAACTAAGAATCATCATATTAATTTCAAATTACTTTGCTTTCGCTACTTTTGAATTTATGTTGTAATAATTATTTTGCACTCTGATGTATATTGAACTACTTGTGAAAAGGATGTAACATTTGACTTGTTTTGTTGAATCATTACGATCTTGGCTTATATGTTGGTTGGTTTGAAGTCCTTTGAGATTTCAGTGGACTACCGGGATTATATGGGCTCAAGTGTGAAAATTTAGTCACTTCGGCGATTGTTTTTATTCTTGTGCTCTTATAATTTGGACGGTTCTGTTACAGCAATGGTGCTGAAATCCTTCACAAACCGACGATAGAATCCAGCAAGTCCTAGGAAACTCCGCTTTTTGGGTGATAGTCTTTGGTATAGGCCATCCCCTGTATAGCTTCTACCTTAGCTTGGTCAACCTCAATTCTACGTGGAGTCACAACATAGCCAAGAAAAAGACTTTCGATCGGTGCAAAAGGTGCACTTCTCAAGGTTACCAAATAAACTTGCATCACGTAGAGCATCAAAAAACAGCACGTAAGTGATCAAGATGTTCATCCATAGATTTTGCTGTAGATCAATATATCATCAAAGTAGACTACAACAAATTTGCCAATGAAAGCACGCAAAACCTCGTTCATTAGTCTCATGAAAGTACTAGGTGCATTAGTTAACCCAAAAGGCATTACCAACCACTCATATAAGCGAACTTAGTTTTGAAAGCTGTTTTTCCATTCATCTCCTAATTTCATACGAATCTGCTTTGGTACCCACTACGTAAATCAACCTTGGAAAACACAATGGCACCACTCAATTCATCAAGCATATCATCTAAACGGCGAATAGGGTGTCGATATCGAATGGTGATATTATTAATAGCCCTACAATCAACACACATACGCCATGTTCCATCTTTCTTAGGCACTAAAATAACCGGAACAGCACAAGGACTAAGAGACTCACGTCACGTAACCTTTGTCGAGTAGTTCTTGCACTTGACACCTTGAATCTCCTTTGTTTCTTCCGGATTGGTCTGTATGGCGTGCGGTTTGGCAATGAGGCACCGGGAATCAAGTCGATCGATGCTCAATCCCTCGAAGTGGTGGCAGCCCCGGTGGTATTTCACTTGGAAACACATCGAGAATACTCTGCAAAATGTTAGCAATAGCGGGAGGCGAAGAATGTTGCATATCATGAAGGGAGATCAATGCATCTTTGCATACTAAAACATAAGCAATAGAAGTGGATGCATTGAACTCATTAATATCAGATTTAGTAGCAAGCAAGCAATTTCCTTTCAATTTTATCTCATCTTTCTTATCAGCAATAGATTTCGCATTTTGATGGCTCTCACTTTTGGCCTTTGCAGCTTTAGCAATATCATTTTGCATAATAGCTTCGGGGAGACATAGGATGCAACACAATTTTGTAATGACCACGGTGTTACGTTAACCTAAACCCCACCATGTCATCATATTATGCATTAAGCATCATGTTTATTAATTCTATGATAATGCCATAATGCATTAGTTAAGCTTCATTAGGTCAATTTGAGCCATGATGTGACATACATCTCTCATATGAATGCTAATATTTTGACAATGTTTGTGACACAGTTATTTACCTTTGAGCTATGATTAGTGTGGTGTGATGTTCATCACCTAAGCTACTTAGCAAGTAATTAAGGTTTCTAAAGTTGGTTAAACCCTAAAACTCATTTTATGGTTTGATCAAGTGCTTGAGCTCCTTTATATTGTATGTGTAGGTGTATATCATTTAAACTTCACTCACATGCTTAATTTTGTTTATAAAAGCAAACCACTAAAATCAACCTTGATGTTTTCAAGTGTTTGATTAACCCTGACTCACACCCCAACCATGTTTTATAAGTCAAATGATGTAAAGCAAGAACAAAGATTGAAATTGGAATTCAAATGCCAAAACCTTCCAAAGTTAGTTAAGTGTTGAAGTTTGAATTTCATTTTCAATTTTTAGGAGCTAACTATAATTAATTTTCTAAATAAAGGTTGCTAACCAATGGCACTATTTCAAAGTATGAACTTTGTACTTTGAAAGTGTACTATTGGTTGGGTTTGAAAAAGTACCACAACACCATTAATTAATTGCCCAAAAATCCAATTTAAAGTTCCTTTTCAAAATCCTAAAATTCAAAGTGTTTTTGCCCCTTTCTCAATTTCATCTCAAAATATTCAAAATTTGGGAAAACTCCAAAAATACAGTTTGTGAATCTCTTTGAGCTCTACAAGTTTGGTAAATAAAGTTTTTTAAGTTTTTAAATAAAATTTGAAGTAATTTCAAAAGTTCTTTAAATTGGGAATTGTCCCCTTTTGATTTTTAAACTTCAATTCAAAAATTATTCAGTTTCATGAAAAACTTTCTAAATGAAAGTTGTATACCTTGAAAAAATGGAACAACTTTTATTTTTGGAGATTTTGAGCTTTTATTCAAAATTTGATAGTAATTTGGAAATTCAAAAGTTAGGATTTAAACCCTTTTTCAAAATTCAAACTGCAATTTCAAAAATATTGGGAATCTGACAAAACTTGTTAAATAAAAGTTGTAGAGCTCATTATTTTGCACAACTTTTTATTTTCGAAATTTTTCAGGTTTATATACATTTTTGGATGTAATTTTGCAAAAGAAAAGGGTGAGGTGGCTAGTTGCTACAGTACCCGGGGAGAAATTCTCCTTCACCTCGCCCATGCCGCACCGGCCGCCGGATGCTGCTGCCGGGCGCCGCCGTGGCTTCTCCGCGCCTTCTCGCGGGGGGCACGCGGACGGCTGCGCAGCGACGTCGCGAAGGCCTCGGCCCGCTCACCAACCCGTCCATACCCCATAAATATCAAGTGCCGGTCGTCGACGTCTCCCTTTTTCTTCTTCTGCTCCGCCGGCCAAGCTGCCCTTCGCCGCTCAAATTGACGCAGGCTGCTCCATCATCGCCCACCAGTGTTTGCACTCGACCCCGCCACTTAATTGCGCACCCCCCGAGCTTCCTATTGTCTTTCCTCGTTACTGGAATTGCCGCGCGAGCTTCTCCTTCCCCAGGTCCGGCCGCCGAGCGCCGCCGAGGCCGCTCACCGCACCAGGCCATTCCAGAGCACCTCCGGCCAAGCCGAGCAGTGATCCAACACCGCCCTGAGCTTGTGGTCACCATCGGCTCATCTCCGAGCTCTCTACTGTGCGGGACGCGTGGGAACGCAACCTCGTCGCCGGTGCATGCTCCGGTTTCTGCCGCCGAGCTTCATCCCGCCCGCGGCCAAACACCTCCGGCTTCCCTTCAGCCAAACCGACTCCACCGACAGATTCGCCTCGCTCCAGTGAAGTTCACCACCCCATCCTTTACACCGTTACCGCCTCCTTTGCGTTGGAACGTCACCACGCCGCCATGCTCATCGATGCCGAGCCGCCGTCGCCATTGTTTCTTCTACTCCAGTCATCAATCAAAGTCATATCAGTGCTCGTTGGGTTGGTCAGGGAGAGGGGGACACGGGGATGTCCTCAGCGTCGCCGATAACCTCGTCGTCGGCAAGGATGCCGGCCGGCGGCCCGCCGCCCGCCTCTGTTTGATCGGAGAAGAGAGGAGGAGGGAGATGCCGACAGGGGGGCCCGCCTTTGTCGGCGAGAGCAAGAGAGAGGGAGAGGCAGCGCGCGCGGGAGTGGGCTGAGCGGGCCGATTGGGCCGGACCGTGGCCCGCGAAGGAAAGAAAGGTGTTTTTCCTTTTTCTTTTATGGTTTTGAAATGCTGTTTTTCACAATTTCATAATTAAATATTCTGGGCAATTAAAAATATAATAAAAGTACGTGTGTGATCCTCATGAGATGTAGTTTCATAGAAAAATATGTTTGTAGCATGTTAATTATTTTTGTCATGATTAATAATTGCCTCTTTTAATTAATAAATGCATGATGTTTGATTTTTGTAGAGCAAAATATTGATCCAAAAATCATGAAACTTTTAGGATTAAGTTTGTCATGCTAAAACCAACCTTTACTAAAAATTTGGCACTGTTTGTAATAAGTTTACTTTTATAATTAATTCTAGCCTTGTTTAATGACCATAAAAATAGTTAATGACACTATGTATTAATTAATTAGTTGGCTAATTAATTGTTAATTAATTTATGGTTTGGTTTGGAGACTTTGGATCAGCAAAACATCTCTGGTCCAAAGCATGATCATATATAGTTATATATAAAGTGGCTCACATGCTTACATAAATAATAAATGCCTAAAGTAATTAATTATATGTTTCACTTAGGTTGATTCCCTTTTTTGGTATGATTTGAAGTCCATGAATCAATAAACCTCTCTGGTCCATGGCTTGATTGTGTAGTCTTAGTAGTAGTATCATCACCTGTGTAGTAGTAGTTAATTAATCTTCAACTAGTAAGTTTAATTAGCGGCTTTCAACAACTGTAAAAATGGTTAATAAATTAGTAATTAACCTTAATCATTCTAGAGTTGATTGACTTTGGGATTGAGTGATGACCCTAGATCATTAACCCTAATGACCTTCGGCAATTTATTTATGTTGATTGTGTCACGTTATCCGTTTTTGTTGTTGTTAATTATGATCCCTTGATACAACTTTACCGTGAAGGAAAGTTGTACTCAAGTTAATGAAGAGTTAAGTTGTTTCATCCATGTTGCCTTGCATCATGCATCATGTCAAGCCTTTCATCATACTTAGAATGCATCATTTGTATACGCGTAGTGTACGTGAGAGAAAGTTTCTGTGGATCAAGTTCGGAGAAGGTGTTTTCAGAAGAAGATGCCCCGAAGTGTTGATGCCATCTGACTTGTGTGATCCTCCTGAGGATCCTAACCTTCTCTGCAACGCAGGCAAGCCCCGGATGCATTCAAACGCTGCCTTGAATTTTGAAAGTCTTTATGATTTTATGTGAATGATATGATGCATTAGGTATAGGAGTTGCGTGATATCCTATTTGATGCATTTACCGTACCTTGTGATACTATCCCGGATACCTGTTTTGATTTCGAAAATGATAGTACATGCTTAGTCCTGCTACTAGCATAGGCTTTTGTGAAATGTTTTAAAAAGTTGATAACAATATCATCTCTGAGAAAGTATTCAAAACTTGATGTTGCTTGTCGCCTATCCTTCACCTTGGCCGGGTCAGGGGTACGCACAAGAACATGATGAGTAAATCGAGACGCCGGTGGAGTGACTTGCATCAGGATGGGCTAGTGCCCTGGTGTAGTGTCGTCCACTTGTGTCGGTTAAGGACCGTTCGTTGTGGTGATCCTATGGTCAAGAGGGTTATTGGATAGTACTAGTCGCATGCTAATGGCGGTAAGCCCCCTTGAACTATCCATGACGAGAACGGACAACCGGGGACGGCGTAAGCGTGTACCCACCCTACGGGCGCACCGTGGAAGGGGACCATGGCGTAGGAAGGTGGTGTACTTGTACCTCGTGGCTAGGACCCGTTTCGGGGTGGAGAAATTCAAGCATGAGTTGATGTATGTAAGATGTTGGTCCTGCATACATCGTGTGGCTAGGAAGCCCCAGCTGGGTATATAAAGCGATTCGAATCGTCGTTGCTCCACGATATGGGAGACTTGACCAAGCGTCAGCATCGTAGTAATGATGAAACTTGTGTAGACTGAAAAGTTTTGAAATTGTTACATGGATGATAAGTGTGTGATATAGAGTAGGATAATCAAAATAAAAAGTAACGATCAACTTTAGTTGCTTTTGGCAAATGTGTCTTTGATTCTTGCTAAAGCCTCACCTTGATTCCTATTAGTCAGCATTCCTGAGTCTTCTCCCCAATTTTTAGTCGGGTAAGTCTTGTGGAGTACTTTTTGTACTCAGGGTTCTTTGACCCCTGCAACTGATAAAAATATCTAAAGGAATATTTTGATAATTATATTTCTATGCTAAAGGTGCAAACTTAATTCATTCCTTCATTTTTTTAGAGTGGTTATTTTTAGGACACAAAGTTGTTTATAGGAAACCTTCTGACTATTATACTTCAAGTTGATGAGGTGGTTTCCTCTAGAACATTAGCCTTTGTGCACCTATATCAAGATTACAACGAGATCTATAATATTTATGATAAATATATGCATCAACAACCGTCCTTTTAATGATTTTATGAACAGGTATAAAGAGGGGGTTGAAAATCTCGTGTGGGATAATGTTTGAGAGACCAAAAGATTCAGGAAATTTCTCATATGAGCATGGATTTGATAAAGTGTTAATGAGATAATTGCTGTGCTCGTCGATATGATCTCCCTTTTTGAACTCCAAGGGTGTCTCTTCATGGGTGTCTATAGGTAACAGATTCATTTCTATTATTTTTTGCCTATGACATTCATTGGATGTTGTATCTTCTAGGATTTTCCATGAATTGATGCCTATAGGATTGGTCTCGTCTAAAGCTTTCTTCGAACTTGGGTGAGTTCTATTTATTAAAGAAATTGATTTAAGCTCACCATTTGAATCTAGACCAAGTTCGGATGCTAACACTAAGGCTTCGTCCTCCTCCATCCATTCTTTGACAATGGCAAATGAGTTTTTCATATGTTCCATGCATTCATGCCATTGTCGACGTTGCTCTTCTTGATCATTTCTATAGTCTTCATGACTCCTATACTTTAGGTATTCTAGTGAGTTTTTAGGGTCGTTACGAGACTTAGGGGCGAGAGTATAAAAAGGATCATCAGGGTCAAGGATGGGTTTAAAGCTGGGTTTAGATAAGTTATCTAATGTGGGTATAGAAGGGGAGAAGATATGATTAATTCTTGAGTGGCTTAGCTCTCCTTCTATGGTGTCACTAGACATGCCATCCATGTATTCTTCTTGATGTCCTTTAGGAGGGAAAGGAAGTTGATGACACTTTTTCCAAGATGCTCTTCTAAGAAGGTCTGATTCATATCGATGTACGAGCATCTTAGCTAATTGGAAGTCTAAATCATCATTGTAGGGTTTTGATGGTTTAGGATTGATAGCTAAATCTTGGGATTGGGGTGATTGTGTTTCAGCTACCAAAACTTCCTCTTCTTGTTCGGGAGATGATTCCTTCTCTTCCTCAGAGAGCTCGAGAATAGGCTTGAACAACCTTTTCTAGCATCGGTCCGGCTTCGATTATAGGCAAGTGAAGAAAAGCTCCTCCGGAGGCTAAATCAAGGGAGTCATTAGATTCCTTGGTAAGACCCAAATAAAAATGTTGAAGAAGCATAGGGTCTGGAAAACCAAGGTCAGGGCCGAATGTGATAAGTTCATTAAAACGCTCCCATGATTTACTAAAAGATTCTTGTTCTAGTTGCCTAAAAGTTAAAACCTCTTTTCGAAGGATAGCTACCTTAGAGATGGGAAAGAAGTGTAAACAGAATTTAGAGTATAACATTTCCCAATCACCTTGCATACTCCCTACGGCTCGATTATACCAAAGTTTAGCTTTTTCTGTCAAGGAAAACGGAAAAAGCTTCCATCTAATAGTCTTATTAGACATGCAAAGCAATGCGCAAGCATGCATGCAGATGTCCTTTCAATTCTCGTAAGTGTAAGTATGGGTTTTCATTGCCTTCGCCCGAGAAGGGTTTATCTCGAATCATTTTGATTAGACATGGGTGCAGCTCATAGCCAGGTGTTATGATAGGTTCATTAGATTTTGGTGGCCCGAAGCTTTCACGCATGCCATAAAAATAAATAGAATTAAAAGCATCCATAAGGATGAACACAAAAATTAATGAAGAGAATGGGATAAAATAAGAAAAGATAAAAGTATAATACAAGATTAAGCTAGACTAAGTCAAAATCAGCAAACCGTTCCCAAACAACGGCGCCAAAAATGCTTGTTGGTATTTTTAAGCGCACTCCATTAAATAAGTTTTAAGTAGGATTATCAAGCCTTACAGATATCATACCGGTGTCACATTTTACCAGGAGGTTTTAAATATCGTATCCACGAGGGAACAGTTGTGATAATGACAATGTCTATAGACTTAACCCTACAATTAGGCTAGATAATATCAAGAAAAAGGAAATAGCTATTGTACTCTAGTTCCAATAACCATAAACTTTTGTATAATATCGTCTTATCGGACAAGTGACCTGAATAGGAGAAGAAACAGAGTAATCTACCTATCGGACACCTATAAGCCTATCGGTCCTATCAACGGGAAGTGGACTACGGAGGATTCAACGCAGCTATAAAGTCACCTACGCGAGCTACCACTATCCCAATTTGATCGGGGGACATTCACAAGTAAATCTAGCCTAGGCACCACGCCTACACTATTTAAATACAACTTTAACCTACTGGGGTCCTATAGATCAAAGTTCTCAATATGAGATGTGAACCAAACAACGAATAAGAACAAATTGCTTACTTGAATCGGAATGGTAAATACAAAAGTACCTCTAACGCAGCCTCCGGGCGAGGAAGCTGAATCGAAAAGAATACTGACCACGAAGAAGCGCCCGACAGGCGGAGCTCCTCAGAATCTCTACTCCTCTACTCAATCTCTCTAATCTCTAAACAAAACTAGATCTAGAAGAACTAGTCTCTCCTAATTGTTACAACTAGATGAACTAGAACTAGATGAACTAGACTAGATCAACTAGAGGGACCCTAACCCTAATTATGTAGAGAATATGAAGCACCGGGGTGTAGAATGTCTCTTGGAGGGAGCCTTGGGCGTCATTATATAGGCCGAGGTGGAGTAGGGGGCAAGGAACCGCCACGTCAGCGATCCGCGTCTTCATCTCATCCGGCCCAGGTGGAGTTGGCCGAGGCCCAACAAATTAAGGTTGCCCGGACCCCAACAGTTCTTATGCACGCCCACTCGGAGAAAGGCCCAATCTCCCTAAAAGACTAGTCCAATAGGGGAAGGGTGGCTCTCCCTTTTAAGGTGGCTTCCTCCTCCCAAGCTAAGCAAGGTGGGATTATTCAAAGGCTCGCACGGTCGCCGTCCGACTACAACTAGGCCACTTGGCTCATTTGTTGCGTCTTTGCTAGCGGTTATTAGTGGAGGATGTCCTCATCATTCCCACCCCCTTAAACAAGGGCCCAGCTCTGATACCAACTGATGTGAAACCGTTAGGGTTTTTGCCCGATCTTTTGATGAGAGGCGTGGGATAACTCGATTGGTAAATGGAGATGACGTTCACGGCTCGACTACAGCCTTCCAAGACTGCGCCTTAGCAACCGATACACCACCCCAATGGGCTGTCACGATCTTGTGGAGCGCAACACCCGGCCACTAGGGCACTCGTCCCCGCAAGCTATCGAAGAACCCAGCAAGAACAAGTAGAACAAGCACTGAATTACTAAATATAAATGAAGGTTTCAACTCAATCTCCAATGAAGTGGGGTTCAAGACAAGAAGACGGGCGGCTGATCCAAAGGCCAAGGCTTACAAGCAAGTAGCGAAGGCTAAACTTGATCTAAACAAAACCCGAGTGTTCTGGCGGCGGGGGGGTATATGACGTGGGAAGGGACGACCACAAGGTGTTTGGGTCATGCTCCAACCCTAGGACACGTCCCTAATGGACCCTAAGAAGATACACGCACCCCATCGGGCTAAAATAAGGTGACGCACAGACGGACAGAAAAAACTGGTCGGCGTTATTTTGATCATTGCCGCTGACTCCGAGAATATATGGACATGGGACTGGATCCATATGAAAGTAGACTTGATAAGCTTTCCAACAAGTATTAGAACGTCCCAATTGGACTCCATATGAAGCCATGGTGACCCGCACAAATTGGGGCTGTTCTGCAGTCCGAATCCAATTCCAAAACGTGTTGGATTTGGACTCTTTCTTTCCTTAGGCTAGAAGTGACGTGGTAGCCTGATTGAGGACGTTGAGGATACTTGGTCTTGGCTCCCAATCATCTTTGTTAAGGTTCCATGCTTCCCATATGCAATCATCCCTTGACAAGTTGGCATTGCCGCACAATCTGAACGCGGCGAGTGTAAAGCCTTCCCTTGTTGATCTTTTCCGTTTCCATGTTGGTCTTCTCCCTCATTCCTGAGCAAAACAAGAGTGCGCGTGTCTCCAAGATCTAAACAAGATGGACAAGAGCTCAAGAGGGAACTCACTTGATGATTAAGTTGACGAGCACGAGCACGAGTAAGAGGACCAGCAATAGGTACTGGTGTCGGTGGGGATGCATTGTTGTTGTTGATGTCCTCATCAAACTTGATGCCATACACGCTTTACAAAAAGCTTGGCGGCAATGATGAGGAGTTGATCAAGACCAACATGACCATCACTAGTGTTGGAGGTGGAGCTCCTATTCCGACTAGAGGTGTTGCTTCCATGGAGCTCACTGTTGGGAGCAAAACTCTAGCGACAGCTTTCTTCGTCGCCGATGTCCAAGGAAGCTATAACTTAATACTTGGGCGTGATTGGATTCATGCCAATCGATGTGTTCCTTCCAATCTACATCAATGCCTTATTCAGTGGATTGGTGATGAAATTGAGGTAGTGCATGCGGATTCATCAGCGTATGTAGCTACAGCCGATGCTTCTTCGCTCGGGGGCATGATGGTATTGCTTCTCTTTCTGGTAGGGATCTTTCCGATTTTCAGTTTATTAGTGTTACTAAAGAAGGGTTTGTACTTGTGTCATTGAAGCCGATTGATAATCGGCTCAATATCATCATGTAATTTATTAATGGATGCCAATCTAGAATTGTTAAAACATCGTGTTGAGCAGTATCGGGCTTCTCAGACCGATGCATGTGAAGCTGTTGATGATTTTGATGAGCTCAATAAGTTGGGCCAAGGTTATACGTCGGCCGACCCTTTGGAACAAGTTGACATTGGGGATGGTTCCGTGCCTCGGCCGACGTTTGTTAACAAAAACTTAGAAGCCGATTACAAATCTGAATTAATCGCGCTTCTCAAGGAATATGCTGATTGCTTTGCATGGAAATACAAAGAGATGCCTGGATTGAGCCGAGAGCTAGTTGAGCATCGGCTCCCCATCAAAGATAGATTCAGGCCTCACAAACAACATCCCCGGCGTTTCAATTCTGCTATATACGACCGGATTAAAGAAGAGATTAATCGGTTGTTGGAGGCGGGGTTTATACGTCCATGCAGATATGCTAATTGGGTCTCTAACATTGTGCGTGTTGAAAAGAAGGATTCAGGCAAGATTCGAGTTTGTATTGATTTTAGAGATCTCAATAGAGCTACTTTGAAAGATGAGTATCCTATGCCTATAGCTGATATGCTTGTTAATGATGCTTCGGGACATAATGTGCTTAGTTTTCTTGATGGTAATGCTGGTTACAATCAAATATTCATGGCCGAAGATGATGTTTCTAAAACGGCCTACATATGTCCTAGGTTTGTTGGATTGTTTGAGTGGGTCGTGATGACATTTGGACTAAAGAATGCTGGTGCTACCTATCAACGTGCTATGAATTTAATCTTCCATGATTTACTTGGTGCGATCATGGAAGTTTATATTGATGATATTGTTGTTAAATCGGCTTCTCGAGTTTCTCATTTAGCCGATTTGCGACTTGCTTTTGAAAGGATGCGCCGCTATGGGCTTAAGATGAATCCACTCAAGTTGCTTTTGGTGTATCGGCTGGGAAGTTTCTAGGCTTCATTATCCATGATAAAGGCATAGGGATTGATCCAAGACGGATAGAAAAGATCAAGAAAGTTTAGCCTCCAACATGCAAGAAGGATTTACAAAAGTTCTTGGGGAAGGTGAACTACTTGAGAAGGTTTATTGCCAACTTGTCCGGGAAGATTATTCCTTTTACCCCCATATTGAGAATGAAGGATGAATCTGAATTTACTTGGGGGCAAAGCAGCAAGAGGCTTTTGAAAAGATAAAGGAATATTTGTCTATACCACCGATTCTTCGCGCACCAAGAAGTGGAGTTCCATTCAAATTGTATATTGCTGCCAAAGAAAGAGTAATCGGGGCTGTTTTAACTCAAGAAGATGAAGGTAAAGAATATGTAATTGCTTACATTGGTCATCGTCTTCTTGGTCCCGAGACAAGGTATGCCCATATTGAGAAGTTATGTTTATCATTATACTATGCTTGTGCTAAGATGAGACACTATTTACTATCTAGTACATGTGTGGTTGCTTGCCAGGCCGATGTAATCAAGCATATGTTATATCGGCCGATCCTTAGTGGAAGGATAGGCAAATGGGCATATGCATTAATTGAATATGACTTGACTTTTGAGCTGTTAAGAGCCATGAAAGGTCAAGTCCTTGCTGATTTTATTGTTGAGCATGGTATAGATCTAAGGAATGAGGTTGATTACCTTACTGTTACTCCATGGAAGCTTTATTTCGATGGATCGGTTTGTAAAGATGGTCAATGTGTTGGCGTTGTTCTTGTTTCGCCTAGCAATGCTGAAACTAAATTGTCAAGCCGATTAGATTTTCATTGTACTAACAATCAAGCCGAATATGAGGCTCTCTTGTTCGGCTTGATAATGTTATCCTTCATGGATGTAAAACATATTGTAGCCTATGGTGATTCCTTACTAGTAGTACAGCAAGTTGCTGGTGAGTTTCAATGTTTAGATGGATCACTAAGTGAGCGTCGTGATAAGTGCCTTGATCTTATTGCTACATTTGCCGAATTTTAGATTTGGCACATTCCAAGACATGCAAATTTTTTGGCTAACCTGCTAGCTCAACAAGCATCGGGTCTTGCTATCAAGGAGTATTATTTTCATGTTCAAGAAAGACCGATGTATCAAGATTCCAACTTTTCTGTGTAGGTGCCCTGGAACCGGCTGAACCAACTCTGAGAGTCGGCCAAGCCGGCCAGTCGGCTAAGCCGGCTCCCCTAGCCGGCTTAGCCGGTTCTTCGCTGACAGGCAGCCCGGCCACCAAGTCGGCTAAGCCGGCTGACCCAGTCGGTATAGCCGACTTCCCCGAGGTCGGCTCGGCCGTGTCATTCGATCAAGCTCCAAATTGGTCCAGTCCGCGTCCCGATGATGATGTGACCGATTTGGGAGATTGGAGAACTCTTGTGTTGAAATATTTACAGGATCCCAACTCGAAAGTTGACAAAAGTGTTCGGCGGGGTGCATTTATATACACTCTACATAATGGCGAGCTTTATCGGTGAACCGCCGAAGACTTATTGCCTAAGTGTTTGGGAACTGATCAAGCAAGAGTGGCTATGGGAGAAGTCCATGAAGGCATTTGTGGTACGCATCAATCGGCTCCAAAGATGAAGTGGTTATTACGTCAGGCCTGTTTCTATTAGCCTACTATGATGGCTGATTGTTTTCGATACTACAAGGGGTGTGAAGAGTGCCAAAAGTTTGGTAATATTCAGCTTGTGTCTGCTGCAATGCTCCATCCTATCATCAAACCATGGCCTTTTCGTGGTTGGGGGCTAGATTTTATTGGCCAGATTCACCCTCCATCTTCAAAGGGACATCGCTTTGTCTTGGTTGCTACAGATTAGTTTACTAAATAGACCAAGGCAGTCCCATTGAAGAACATGACACATAGAGAGGTGATTGAGTTTATCACTGAGCATATCATTCATAGATTCGGCATTCCTCAAACATTGACAACAGATCAACGGACATCCTTTATATCTAAAGAAGTAAGAGAGTTTGCTGAATCATTCAAGATAAAGCTTCTCAATTCATCTCCATATTATGCTCAAGCTAATGGCCAAGCTGAGTCTAGCAACAAGACTTTGATCAAGCTCATTAAGAAGAAAACTGAGGATAATCCGAGAAGGTGGCATGAAGTTTTGTCTGAAGCTCTATGGGCACATCGCATATCAAGGCATGGTGCTACAAAGGTGACTCCTTTTGAGTTAGTATATGGTCAAGAGGCCGTGTTACCCATTGAAGTGAATTTGGATGCATATAGGCTTGCTAAACAAAATAATCTATCTGCTGTTATGTATCATGACCTAATGATGGATAATATTGACGAGGTGACGGATAAAAGATTAAAAGCTCTTAAGGAAATTGAGAAAGACAAAGCTCGGGTTGCTAGAGCATATAATAAGAAAGTGAAAAGCAAATCTTTCCAAGTTGGAGAGATGGTTTGGAAAACCATACTACCAATTGGATTGAAAAGCAACAAGTTTGGCAAATGGTCACCAAGCTGGGAGGGTCCTTATTGAGTGACCAAAGTAATATTTGGAAATTCATATCTGCTGGAGACGATACAAGGTGAAAGTCTTCTAAGAGCAATAAACGGGAGGTATTTGAAAAAGTACTTTCCAAGAGTTTGGCAAGAAGCCTAAGTGCCTACCAAACAATAGCCGATACGTGTATCGCCCTTAGAAGCAATGGCCGATGTATACATCGCCCTTAGATATTTTATATGCTGAAAAGCCGATGGATGGGCATCGTTGCTATTCAGTTTTGTCTTGTGTTTTCAAATTCATTCATAATTCACTTGAAAACAGGGGGGCATATGTTGACACCCAAATTCATCCCAAGGTGAATTATGGGCATCTCCAACAAGTTGTATACATGACAAGTGTGTTGGTGGCCAAACGGCGCGACGAAACAACAAAAGATCACGCGAGAAGACGGTGAGCCAGGGCTAAACCGGCCTAGCTGGGTCACCTAGCCGGCTTAGCCGGTTCATGGTGTGGCCGGGTGGGCAGCCTGAGCCCTAGCCGGCTGAGCCGGGTTTCCCAGCCGGCTTAGCCGGTTTGTGGGCAGCCCTGGCCCCAGCCGGCCTGGCCGGGTGGCTGAACTGGCTAAGCCGGGTCGCCACTTTGATGATGTGGCGGCCGGCTGGTGCCTGTCTTCCCCCGCGAAAACCGGCTTAGCCGGGTTGGGAGCCGGCTAAGCCGGTTTACCTGTATTCCGAGGAGAATTCTTCTCTAACTCGGGATTTGATCTATTTTCATGTATGGAAACTTGGAGAACATATTATGGACATGTTTCCTACTGGGATAAGACCACCCCCTCCTATATAAACGAGGAGATCACGGCCGATTGAGTTTCCATCTATCCAATCGTCAAAAACACCTCCACAACTAGGGTTTCGGCGGTTTAACCTCTACCTTGCTGTTCGTTGCGACTCTCAACGAGTTTCAGTGGCATCCTAGGTGGCCTTGCTGATCCTAGGAGATCCTTCGCGTGCATCCCTCCGACGGGTCTTCCCGAGGGGTGTTCCGGAGCCTCGCCGGCGAAGAACGTGCCCTAAATCGGTCCTACCGGTCTCTAGATCGGTTCGATCGATTCCGCTGAGTTCTTGCTGCGTTCTAGATTGGTTTGCAACCTCTTGGGCATGCTAGGCCATGCTGGTGTGTTGCCTAGGCCAATTCTAGCGTCAACAGTCACATTATCACTGGCGGTTCCTTAAGTGAACCGCCAGTGTAAATGGTGACATTTACACTGATGATTCACCTAAGGAACCGCCAGTGTTGTTCATTTTCAAGGGCGGCTCTAAAGCTGGAGCCCGTGTGTTGATTATCAGTGGCGTCTTTCAACTAAAACCGCATGTAGAAATAAAACCACACCGTCAACAGAAATGCTCTGTGTACTAGTGGTTAGATCTACATTAAGATTAGATCCGACGCGTCTTAATCACCCATTGCGATATGACAAGTCGGCTAGGTTTATAAACTTGTAAACGTGTTTCTCTCTATGGGCCTCAATTCCCTCACGTCTTTTCTCACCGGTGATATTTCTACCCGTCCTATACACCTGATGATCCTCCTCGTATCATGAAAATCTACCCTACGTAGGCACGCACGCTAGATGATTCGCAAAAAAAAGGCACGCACGCCAGATTCATCTTCGTGGCTACCCTAGCTAGACCTGGTCGCTGGCTTATAAAAGGAGGTTTCATCGATCGTTCATCATATTAGCTATAGACTACGTAGCCACCGCCGTCCCATAGTCGTGTACCGGTGGTTGGGCATGCCAACGATGGCGCAGACTACAACATCACAGTTATCACCCTTACAGATGAACCAGCCATTGAACTTCTATGCGCAGCCGATCGATGAACTCCTTGCTGTGCTTGTACAACACGCTGGTGAGGAACCAGACATCACCGTAGCCGACCAGGTACACATACTTAGGTAGCTCATCTGTCATTCCACGCGAGTTGCATGCTGCCTAGCACGCACGTAGTCCACCTGTCCCGGCTGGGCCAGCGCAAACATCTCGTCGGTACTCACCACCGTCGCGCTGCCACGCGCGCACGTCATGGAGGACTGGTCATGTGCTCCGGCGGCGAACGAGAGAGGTACGGTAACCCAAGTAGTCGGACATCAGGATATACTCACTCCACACTGTTGTTATCATGGCAGCCCACACCCGTGCTGGAGGTTTGATCCTTATTCATGTATTTTAAATCATGTCTCTTTACTTTTCTTGTTTTCATGTCTGTGTTATAGATGCGATTGGAGAAGTTTTCGCTAGAAATGAAAGATGCAGCACCGTGCACGGACCAGCTATCCTACACGAGAGTAGGTAGGAGTGCGGCATGCAGTAGCCACCAGCCCACACATTAGTTAAGCAACAGATGATATGAAGGTGCAATTGACGCCAGGCACGATAGCGACGAGTAATGGCGGCAAGGGCAGAAGAAGTGTGTGGGTGCTCAACTTGGCAAAGCAAAATGGTGGCCCGGTGATTGACGGCATGGCCGGCAGTAGCACAACAAGAACGGTCCAATCCAGTAGTATGTAAATAATAAGTACAGCTCGATCCATCATTTGCAAGCCCCTTGCTTAATCTGCGTTTGCATGACTGTCGATAGGGCGCAAAAGAAAGGACTAATAGAATATAAAGATAAAGCAATATATATAAAATCCTACTGCAATATTTGTGTAACTGAACTTCAATGTTGCTCCATCTGTATGTATGCCTGGTCTCGCAAAAATTAAGCAATGCCTGTGCTCAATTACATATAATGCATAAATAAATATTCTTTTTGTCGGTGCTAAAACTAGTGGTTCTAGTACCAACGAGTGAATTTGCGTGCGTGCTCCCAACTCTGGATGGTGTGCAAGAAGGACACAAGAAGGTTTTGTATTATCCTGCACCAAGGTGCCTGTTGGTAGGGTGTACAAGCAAGTGGAGAGAGGGAACTGTCCCAAGTCTCGAGTGAGATGAGTGAGTGTGTGTGTGTGTGTTTGTCAAGGAGATTGCTTGACTTGCTTCCTAGGATTCACTTGTCTCTGGAAGGGCCCCCGTCCCCTCCCTTTTATAGCCGGAAGGGGAGGGACGGGCTTCTGCAGTACAGTATTTGAATAGGAAAGACGGCGGTGGGCGCCGCCTCATCCTGCCGAGGCCTAGGGGCTCCCCCTCTCCTTGTGCCGAGGCCCCGGGTGAGGGCAGTGGTTTCGTCTTGTACGGCGCCGCACTGTCAATGGCGGGCGCCGTCTCGTGGAGTCGGCTCCTCGTTCTTGGTGAAGGAGGGGACGTCTGCCTCTGCAGGGGTCTGCGTGGGCGTCATGATGAGCGTGCCCAGTACCGTGGCCTTGCTGTAGCTTTGACTCACCCCCGGTCCGGGCTCCTGAGGGCCGCGGCATCGTTGTCGTATACGGCGCGGCCGACGTAGAGATACAGCGCACGGGGCCATCTTCGTCTGCCCCGGGCTGGAAGCTTTGGGTGCAAAGTGGTCGGGGCACCGGAAGACTTCGGCCGCCCGTCTTTGGGGTGGCGCCGGCCTCGCCGGGGATGCAAAGCATGCTCCGTATTTGGACTTCCCGTGATGAGACCTGTTACGAGGTTAGTCATCATGTCGCCCTACAGTGGCAGGCATGGCCGCCTTGTAGGGATTGCGTAATCGTGAGCGTGGGCGCAGAGTGGTGACGGGCGCCTCCCATCCGGCCCAGGGGCTAAGCGTCATCCGCGATCCTTTGTGGGAAGGCGGGCGGTGGATATATGTCACATCGAGCCCTAGTTTGACCACGGGAGTGCGGGCGCGACCTGTCCGAGACCTGCCCGCCGGGGCTGGGGTGGGACGGAGAGTCGGCCCCGCCCGAGGCCTGTCCGCCAGGGGCTCGGGCGGGCGGAGAATCGCCCCCGGCCCGAGGCCTGTCCGCCTGGGGCTCGGGCGGGGCGAAGAATCAGCCCCCCGTCCGAGGCCTGTCCGCCGTGGCCTGGACGGGGTGGGAGAGTCGGCTTCCGTCCGAGGCCTGATCCGTGGGGGCTCGGGCGGGACGGGAGAGTTGGCGCCATCCGAGCCCCTTGCGGAGTGTGCTCGGGCGGGCGGGAGACAAGACGCCGGGTCCCGGGCGCCGCGCTGTAGCCTGTGTTTGAACAGTGGGTGGCTTGTTGGGCTAAGATTTGCGTTTGTTGGGCCTTCCTTAGGGGGACTTTATTTTTGTCCCCGACAGTAGCCCCCCCGAGCCTCTGAAGGAGTGAATGCACTTGTTCTCGAGGCTGGTACGGTGTCGCCTTGGTTGAAGGCGTGCCACTCCGCAGGTGCGCGCAAGCGCACCCGGGCGGGTGTAGCCCCCGAGGCCTCGGAGGAGGTGTGTGCACCCGTCCGAGGGCTCGCTCGTGTTTTGGTGGCAAAAAACGATTTGCGCCGCCGAGCCCCTGGCCCGTCGGCTCGTCCGGGGTTCGGTCGAGTGTCAGGACGCTTTCCCCGAGCCTGGTTCGCCATGTTGGGGTAAGTCCCCCGCCCCTCGTGGCGTTGAGGGGGGAGCCGGTTGGTACTCAGTCGTTAGCCTTTACGCACCTCAGCGTCCCTTCCGCAGGAGGAGGGTTGACTTCATCGTGCCATCGTCGACGAGTGTCGAACACGACTAGGTCCGGTGAGTCGTTAACGGGTGGATCCAAGTGAACCGCCCGTGCCCCATTCGCTAGGGGTTGGTCGGGCCCGGAGGCGGGTTCATAAGAGCCGCACGGTATGCCTCGAGGCGGGGCTCCGGGTCCCGGCCCGCCGGGTCCCGAGGGCTCGACGCACCCCCCGCGTGGGATCCCCTACTGGCCGCCATGCCGGGCCTCGGATGCTGCTACGAGGATGGCCCGCTTGCGCCGGGCTAGGCTGTGTATGAGGCCGCCCCGAGCTGCCCCCCGACTCTGTTGCCCTGAGGCGGCTGTCGAACCCCGAGATGGGCCAGCCTCGTTCTGGGACTGTAAATGGGTTGCCGCCTGGCCTTCATGAAGAAGGAAAACCACCGCTTCACACCCCGTCCGGGGCGCGCTTTTCCAGCGGCCGACGCTGGATGCGGAGCGCCGCTGGGAGGTGGCGGGCCCCACTTTCCCCGCTGGCCGTGGCAGCTTGCCGTGGCGCTGTGGTCGTGGGCCCCACGGCGGACGTGATGTGCGGCGCTGCGGCTTCCGCCGCGGCCACGCATGGTGGCAGGCCTCGGCCTTGCGCCCGGATCCTTTGTGCGGGCGGTCGCGCAGCGCGCGGCGGTGGTTTCGCTAGACTCGCGTGGCCGCGCCGCCGTGCCGCCGCTTTGGGTTGCGTGCGGTGTGTAATCGATTACGGCGTATCGTAGGTTGATACGCAATTAATGCAAAGACGGGAAACGCGCCGGGTATAAGTACCGTGCGGCGGCCGCATCGTCCTCCCTTTTCGCCTTCCTCGCTTTTTGCTTCCTCCTCCGCCATTGCCGTCTGCCGAGCGCCCGCCGAGGAAGAAAGAGGGCGAGGAGAGAGAAAACTTGCTTGCATCCACCCCGCTCGCTGCTGCCATGGTGTCGAGGCCCGAGATCGTCGGCGTGGAGGAGTGGGAGACGAGCTCCGTGACGTTGCCGGAGCTGGTGACGCTCGTGGGGGAAGGGGCTTGCCCCCTGCGCCCGACAAGGCCTCCCGGAGTGGATCGTCCCCGCCGGCCGACCATCTGTCCCCGCACCCGCCTCAGGGATACGTCGTGAGCTTCACGGCGTTCCATGAGAACGGGTTCGGGATGCCGGTGGGTCGGTTCTTGAGGGCCATCCTCGAGTACTACGGCCTGGAGCTGCAACATCTCAACCCCAACTCCATCACGCACCTGGCGGTGTTCGCCGCCCTATGTGAGGGGCTTCCTTGGGGTCGAGGTTCCCCCGGGACCTCGGCTCCACTTCTTCGAGGGCGCCCTCTTCTTCAAGAGCGTCGAGAGGGGGAAGAGGATATCCGTCTGCGTCGGCAGCTGCATGCTGCAGCCGCTGGCTCGCCACCGGATTCGTATATCCCGGTGGTTTGACCTCCTCCAACCGTGGGCCGGCACCGGGAAGGTGTTCGACGCGGAGCCCGCGAGGTGGAAGGAGGAGATCATCCCAGAGAGGGTCATCCCTCTGGAGAAGGTGTTCCGCGCGCTGAGGAGGTTGGCCCAGAAGGGGTTAGATGCGTCGGTCGTCATCGCCGCCTTCCACCAGCGTCGAGTTCTGCCCCTCATGCTTAGGCAGCCTTGCCTCGTTTGACATGAGGGAAGGTGGCCCCCGGGCCGGGGCGAGGATGTCGTCCGTCGACCTTGATCACGCCGAGATCGCCGAGCGGACCAAGAAGGCGGCGTCGGTGACCGACGTCTCCAACCTCTATAAGGTCGCGATGCGACCCCACCAGAATGCCGTCTCCGTGGTGAGTTTCTGCGGCCGCGGCGGTCGGTCGTCGTTTGTTTCCTCCCCCTTGTCCTTACTTTGCTCTATTCTTCATGCTGGGCTGTCCGGGAAGCCGAGGGCGCCCAAGCCCCCATTGCCGCGGAGAAGGAGAAGAACAGGGCCCTCGCGGAGAAGCGTAGGGGGAGAAGAAGAAGAAGTCGGACAGAATGTCCGCAAGGAGAACGAGCGGCGCGAAATGGAGAGGCCGTCGTGGCGCCGAAAAGGGATGAGGGGCTCCCCCGAGAGCCGACCCTCCGAGTCCTCCCAAGGCTGATGACGATGATGAGGATGACGAGGAGGAGGAGGAGGACTACAGCTTTCTTTGGCTTGGCCGCACGCTTCCCCCGTGAAGGAAGGGAGTGGGCGCCATGGCCGTTGAAGGACACTGCCTCCCGCCCTAACCCCGCCGAGGCTTCAGCCGAGGTGGCTTGAGACGTGACTTGTCGGGAGGAGCGAGGCCCTCCCTGAGTCGCCCCACGCCGTCAGGCCCCGCTGGGGGCGACCTCGACCTGGCCCTCGGAACGGCCCTGAGGCGGCGGGGAGGACCGCCGAGGGTGGAGGCACAGGCCTCGGTCCGAGAGGCGCGACGCCGCTGGGTCGTTGTCCCGTGCCTCCGTGACCCCGAGTCGCTGCGGGGCCGAGGACACCACCCAGTCCGGAGTCCTGCCTGGCACGGCTTCAGTGAGCCGGTCTTTTTTCAACGGGCCGGTCGCCAGGTGTCTGTCCTTTTTAGTCTTCCGCCGCCTTCCTTTCTTTTTCTTTTTGAAGACTCACTCTTCTTGCTACGCAGCAAAAGCGCAAGACGGCCCCAGCCCCGGCTCCGCTTGCTCCGCGCAAGCAGTACCGAGGCTACAGGCAAGACGGCGAGCGCCACTATCGCCCCGGGTGGCGCCTCGGCGGCGACCGAGGAAGTGGTGATCGAGGCGCCTCGGCCATGGAGCCACCTTCCACTGTGACGGAGAGGGGTGCGAGGCGCCGGCGCGGGAAGCTCCTTGGCGGCGCCGTGAGGCCGTGACGGCGCCCGTCGCGGGAAGCCGACGGCGCCTGCCTGATGGGCCACTGGCGATGGTCATGGAGGAGCGAGCGCCCGTTCCGCCCCTGCCGCCCCTCGGCGCAGGAGGTGGTGGAGATCCCCTCCTCAGAGGAGACCACCCCGCGCGGGGGGGAAAGAGGTGGTCGCCGCGGGATGCTACCTCCTCAGGCGGCAACCGTATGGGGTCGTCGACCGGGTGGCGCCTGCCGAGGGGTCCTCCAGCCAGAACGTGCCGCCGCGTATCGTCTGGTCGGACCGCCGGGACCCGGAGGACCGGCCGGTCTATGTGGCCGGACGACGCCTTGAGTCGACCCGGTGGGAGCAGCGGACAAGTACATGAAGTCAGCCAAACTCTGCTTTTTGATCTGCTCGCCGATCTTCTCCGTGGACCTCCCCGACCTGATGAAGGTAATACAAACATTTGTGGTCGAAGCCTTACCTTGGCATGAGCGCCCAAAGGCGGCTAATCCGTTGGCCCTGACCGTTATAGGACTGGCGGTGGCGCCCCGGGAGAAATCGAGTTTCTCCGGTTCAGTCCGGCCTCGACGAGGCGCTCCATCTCCAACGACGGGGAGGCAAACCAGGTGCGCACCGAGCTAGCTGCTCGGAACGAGGAGCTCGACAAGCTCCGCGCCGAGAAGGAGGCGATGAGGACGGCGCTTGCCGAGGCCTCCGGCACCATCGGGACCTTGACAGAGAACCTGGTGAATATGGACACCGATCACCGCCTTTTTGTCAACGATGTCACCATGGTGCGGGCCGAGCTTGGGCAAGCGCTGAATGAGGCCACCCGGCTCCAGGCGCAGCTGGCGGAGGAGGTGGTGCGGGACGGAAGGTAAGTCTTTGTCGCTTTTTGAGCAGTCGCATCCTTGTATCCCAGCCCGAGGCTGACCCCGACGGATGCAGAGCTGAAGAAGAAGTCGCCGAGCAAGCGGAGGCCTTTGTCGCGGCGCAGCGGCTTACTTTCGGCGCAGGGCGAGCCTCGCCGCCCGGGAAGGAGAAGGTCCTTGCCGCCTGCACGGGCAGCCGGGCGAGCCTGCTGGCAACGCCCACCGGGCCGCCTCGAGGCGTTGCCCCTCGCAAGCGGAGACGCGTCCGCGCCGCCTCTTCAGTCCGGCCTCCGACTGGCGGTCGCACACCCCGGCGATGACCCTTTCCCACTACGACCTCGATCTCCCCAAGATCTCCGAGGGGCTTGTCGTCGCCGAGGACGCAGGAGGGTCGCGGAGGGGGAGGTGTTCGCCGAGCTGCTTCGCCAGGCCGAGGAGACCACGTCGGTGTTGGTTGGGCACTTTCAGTCGGCCATCCTCCCTGGAGCTGCCGAAGGGGCCGACGCTGCCGACGCCGCGGCTGCCGACGCCAAGGAAAGAGGGGGGTCGGATGCCCCCCAGTGAGCTTCTGTAATTCGGGCCAAGTGTGCCCATGTAAAAGAAACTTGGTTAGAATTTTGTTTTCCTATGTCACTTGAGATCTTGGCCCGCCGAGGCCTTATGATTTGTTTGATCGTTTTTCTGTCTATCTTTCGTGCCGTTGAACCTTGCCTCGTGTTTAGATTAAGACCGTTTGCGGGGACATTGAGTTTTTAGGCTCGTCCTCGTTAAGAGTGGTAAGTACAAAGCCCGTGAAGCGGGGCGTGGGAGGCCTCGTAGCTTTGTCAGCTCTAACGTTTGGAGCGATCCCCCCTCGCAAAGCATGAAGCTTCTTCGTCCTTAGGCGGTGAGCAGGAGTACTGTAGCGCATGGGCGTAAGTGACCCCGTGGCTCTTCCGACCCTAGGTTTCGAAGACGTCCTTTTTCTAAACATTCGGGATCTTTAGCACGAAAGCGTTGGAAAACGATAAACAAAAGGGTAAGGTGCTTGCAGAGTGCTTTTCAGGAGGGGGTTCCCCCCTGTCCAGCCCCCGAGGGAGGCTCGGTTTTGATGGATCAAAGCCGAGTCTCCCCAGACTGGAGGTGGTGAAGGTAGTTCCGGTCCTTAGCCCCCGAGGGCCTCGGACGTATTTCTCGTTTGCAGAGAATCGTAAAAAATGAGAAGTGCTTCCCATTCTTATTTAAGGAACATGAAGTACAACCGTATGTAGAAGCTTGGGAGCTTAAGGGTAGAAGCGACGTAGCTGTTGGATGTTCCAAGCGTTGTTGAGGACTTCGCCCTTCTCGTTGGCCAGCTTGTAGGTGCCTGGCTTGAGGACCTCTGCGACGATGAAGGGCCCCTCCCAAGGCGGCGTGAGCTTATGGCGGCTCTCGTTGTCTTGGCGGAGACGGAGCACCGTGTCGCCTTCCTTGAGGTCTCGGATCCGGACTCGGCGGTCGTGGGTAGCGTCGGAGAGACTGTTGGTACCTGTTGAGTGCAGAAGGGCTGCGCCCCTAGCTTCCTCGAGCATATCTAGCGAAGTCTTCCCGAGCCCCTTGATTCCGAGCCTCGTCGTAGGCTTTGAGCCTCGGAGATCCGAACTCCAAGTCAAGAGGGGCAGCATTGCCTCGGCGCCGTACACTAGGAAGAAGGGCGTGAACCCCGTGGCCCGGCCGTCGTCGCCCCGAGGCTCCAGAGGACCGGGGAGTTCCTCGAGCCATCTTTTGCCAAACTTGTTGACTTTGTTGAAGATCCGGGCTTGAGTCCCCGCAATATCATTCCGTTGGCTCGCTCCACTTGCCCGTTCGTCGGGGGTGCGCGATGAAGACCGTGACGATGCGTACCGGTGTTCGCCGCAAGTTTTCGAACTTCGCCCCCCGTGAACCGGGTGCCGTGGTCGGTGATGATGGAGTTCGGGATCCCGGCGGTGGATGATGTCGGTGAAGAAGAGCACCGCCGCCGGATCGGATGTTGGTGGGGGGCGCCTCAATCCACTTGGAGAACTTGTCAATGGCGACAAGTAGGTGCGTGAAGTCCCTGGCGCTTTTAGGGGTCCTACCAGGTCAAAGCCCCATACGGCGAAGGGCCATGTGATCGGGATGGTCTCGAGCGCTTGAGCCGGCAGGTGCTTTTGACGAGCGTAGTGCTGGCACCCCTCGCAGGTGCGCACTACCTCAGTAGCGTCAGCGACTGCGGTCGGCCAGTAGAACCCTTGTCGGAAAGCGCTGCCGACGAGGGAGCTGGGAGCGGTGGTGGCCGCACACAATCGGGCGTGGATCTTCATGGGACGAGGGTGAGACCTTCCTCGACCGTGATACACCGCTGCAAGACCCCGAGGAACTTCGTCGGTAGAGCGTCCCCGATGACGACGAAAGACTTTGCCTCCCCTCGCGATGCGCCTGGCTTGGTTGAAGTCCTCGGGGAGGGCGCCTCGGGACGATCCAGTCGAGGTACGGCTCTCTCCAGTCCGGCCTGGGATCGGCCCCGGGTTTCTCCGTCGACCTCCATGATCTCAGCGCTCAGTGCAGAGCGTTAAGGAAACCGAGGGGACCTCGGACGCTGGGGGGACGCCGGACGATTCTCCAGCCCCCGAGGGGGGGGCGGTGTGTTTTTCCTCGGCTTTCCTGCCCTCCGAACTCGACGGAGGGAGCGGCGAGGTCTTTAGTGAAGACGTCGGGGGAACCGGGGCTCTTCCGGCGGGGCGATCTTGGCGAGTTCGTCGGCGGCTTCGCGCAAACCTCCGGACGACGTGGTTGAGCTCGAGGCCGCCGAACTTGTCCTCCGTGGCGCGCACCGCCTTGCAAGACGCTGGGCCCATCTTTGGGTCGTGGCAGCCCGAGTCCTTCATGACTTGGTCGATGACGAGCCGCGGAGTCGCCTGACGCCGAGGCGCTTTTGACGCCAAGTTCGACGGCGATCTTCAACCCGCTGAGCAAGGCCTCGTACTCCGCCATATTATTTGACGGAAGTGAAGGCGGATTACGTATCGCATGTGCACCCCATGAGGGGAGACGAAGAGGAGGCCGGCGCCGCCCGGTCTTCATCAGGGACCCGTCGAAGTACATCGTCCAAGATTCTCGCCTCGAAGCTGGGGCGGCGGGCAGCTGGGTGTCCGTCCACTCCGCGAGGAAATCGGCCAAGACTTGGGACTTGATGGCCTTTCTTATAAGGCACGAGAGGGCCTCCTCCCATGAGCTCAACGGACCACTTGGCGACCCGCCTCGAGACCTCCCGGTTCTGGAGGATCTCCCAACGGGAAGGAAGAGACCACCGTCACGGGTGGGCGCCGGAAGTAGTGCCGGAGCTTGCGCCGCGTCAGACCACCGCGTAGAGCAGCTTCGATCTGTGGGTAGCGGATCTTGGTCTCGACAACACCGCCGATGAAGTAGACCGCCACCGGATCGGCAGGCGTGGCCCTCCTCCCCGCCTTTCAACGATGATGGTCGCGCCGACCACCCGGGTGGTCGCAGCGACGTATGTGAGGAGGGGTTCTCCTTCGGCAGGAGGGACGAGGACGGGGCGCCGGTGAGGGCGGCTTTGAGCTTGTCGAGGGCCCCCCGAGCCTCGGAGGTCCGTGAGAAGCGCCGGTCTTTCTCAAGAGGCGAGGGGGCAAGCCCTTCTCGCCGAGGCGTGAGATGAAACGGCCGAGGGCCGCAAGGCATCCCATGACCCGCCGCACGCCCTTTCAGGTTCTTGATCGGGCCCATGCTCGCCACCGCGTTCACCTTCTCCGGGTTAGGCTCGATGCCGCGTTTGGAGACGATGAACCCAAGGAGCATGCCTCGGGGGACCCCGAAGACGCACTTCTCGGGGTTGAGCTTGACGCTCTTGGCTGCAAGACACTGAAAAGCGATCGTAAGGTCAGAGATGAGGTCGTCAGCCTTTTTTGTCTTGACTACGATGTCGTCGACGTAGGCCTCCACGGTCTCCGACGTGGTCACCGAAAAACGCCCCGCATGCACCGCCGATACGTTGCCCCCGCGTTCTCGAAGTCCGAAAGGCATCGCCACGTAGCAAAAGACATGCCAATGGGGGGTGATGAAGGACGTTGCGAAGCTGGTCGGACTCCTTCATCTTTATTTGGTGGTAGCCGAGTAAGCATCGAGGAAGGATAAGAGCTCACACCCCGAGGTGGAGTCGATTATCGATCAATGCGTGGTAAAGGAAAGGGAACTTTTGGACATGCTTTATTTAAACTGGTATAGTCTACACACATCCTCCATTTCCCGCTCTTTTTCTTAACCATTACAGATTAGATAACCACTGGGTGGAACACCTCCTTGATGAATCCGGCCGCTAAAAGCTTGTTCACCTCCCTCGCCGATGGCTCGCTCGCTTTTCCTCGCCGAATCGGGCGCGAAACGCCGCTTCACCGGGTCCGACCCCGCCCGATATCAAGGGAGTGTTTGGCGACATCCCTCGGAATGCCCGGCATGTGGGAGGGACTCCACGCAAAAAATGTCGATGTTTGCGCGGAGAAAGTCGACGAGCACCGCTTCCTATTTGGGGGTCGAGGGAGTCGCAGATCTTCACCGCCTTGCCGGATGGAGAGGCGGGGGTCCAGAGGACCTCCTTTACTCCGCCGGATGGCTCGAATGCGCCGGGCGCGGACGCTTGGTGTCGAGGGCCTCGGAGATCGCCACGGCCTCGGCCACGTGCTCGACCGCCTCGACGCCGCAGTTGAACGCTGTGCTCATAGGGAGGAGCCAACGGTGATGACGCCATTAGGCCCGGCATCTTGAGGAGAAGGTAAGTGTAGTTGGGGACGCCATGAACTTCGCGATACGCTGGTCGTCCGAGGATGCCGTGATAGGTTCCTCAAAGTCAACCACGCCGAAGGTGATGACCTCCTTTGCGAAAAAGTTCGATGGCGCCCCAAAGCGCATCGGGAGGTCGATCAGCCCGAGGGGCCAGCGCCGCCTACCCGCACTACGCCCCGAAAGGGAGAGCTACCGGGCCGGCCGTGAGCGCCTATCCCCAACAGCCGAGGGGTTTCGGAGTAGAGGATGTTAAGGGCACTTCCGCCATCCATCAGTTCCAGGAGCCGCACGCTGTCGACAATGGGGTCGACCACGAGCGGGTACCGCCTCGCTTTGGCACGTAGAGCGGGTGGTCGTCGATGCTGAAGGTGATGGCGCCGGGCGACCACGCAGTACCGCGAGTGGCGGGATGCACCGAGAATATCTCGACGCCGCCGCTTTGATCGGGCGCGGGTGAGATTCGCCGCAGCCCCCCCGATGACCATGAAAACGCCATGGACCTCGGGGAACTCCTCGCCTTTGTTTTCCCCTCCTTCTTCTTCTTGCCTTCAGGTGGGGAAGCCGGATAGAAGTTTACAAGCCAAGTCGCACTCCCCCATAGTGTGCTTGACGGGGAATTTGTGGAAAGGGGGCTTTTTGAGCATGTCGCCGAAGGCCCCGCCCCGGGACCTCGGGGTCTTGGCGGTCACCGCTGCAACGATATCGCCCTGAGTCCACCTCTTTCTTGCCCTTTTTCCCTTTGTGCTTGTTCTTCTTGTTTTTCTCACGCGGGCTGCCTCCCCCTCGGCATTGTCCTCCTTCCCTTTCCCTTTACGCCGACGTCAGCTGAAAATCGCTCCCCGCCTCCTCGCCGGGGAGGCGAAGTTCGTCGCCACCTCGAGCGGCTGCGTAAGCGGTGGTCGGCATCTTCCGGCCTAACTTCGCCGGACGAAGCTTTCCTTGCAGGTCGTGCCGTCAAGGAATGCTTGATGGGATAGCCGTGGCCGCCACGTTGGGCAACTCTGTGCACTTCTTCGGTAGCCCCCGATGAAGTCACGCCAGCGTCTCGTCGGGCCTCGGGCGGCACAGCGATCCCACGATTCCCCGGGCGCACGTATGTGCCCCCGGAAATTTCCCACAAAACCCCGACTAGCTCGGACCAAGGATCGTGCCGGGCTGAAGATGCTCCAACCAAGCGTGCCGAATCACCAAAATGCAGCGGAAGGTTGCGATGATAAGCAGGTCATCGCCCCGCCAAGCCGGGCATGCTAGGCGGTAGTCGTTGAGCCAAACCTCGGTTCGCGTTCCCAGTATTTGGCAAGATTGGCCGGCCGCCGGAACCGAAGGGGGAATCGCGGGCGCCGTGGATTCCCGCTGAAGGGCGCTGCAAATCGAGGACGGCATCGCCGCGTCCTCGCCGCTATCGCTTCCGCCGGGCCGGGCGGTTGCATCCGCCCGGCCCGCTTCCTTTTGCGGGCGTTGTTGATGACGCTGCGCGTATCACCATCGCCGATGCTGCCGCTGTCGCCCCGAAGACGCCATGGATCGGCCTCCGCGATGGGTCATGATGGACGAAGCTTTCGCCGGGCCTTGCGGGCGTTTCGCCCCTCCTCATTGTCCGACATGTCCGAAGCCGAAGTTTCAAATTTTGCCGATAAGTACGTCTCGTGATAATCTCGCATCATCTCGGAACTGCCGCTCCTCCCGGGTCGATGGTTCGCATCGACGGGACGAGGGCAGCCGGCCGCGACGTTATGACTTGGCGCTGCGGGGAAGATGGGGGACGTTTCTCCACCCCTCGTCGCTGAATGGTATTCCTTCGCTGGACGCTACGCGCTGTTGACGAAAGCGGGGCTGGGTTAGATTGCGTGTCGCGACGGGCATGCTCAGACGCTTCTATCTCCCTCGTCGTAATGTAAAGCACGGTCGCCGAGCACCGGCCCCCAAGCTCCCGAATCCTCGATACAGTGACGCCGCGGCCTGGGAGGGGTAGCCGAGGGGCTCGCCGGCCCCTGAGCCCCTGCATGCCTGAGTTTGTGGCCTCGGCCCGGAGGCCGGGATGTGCGGGGGTCCCCTGTGGGGTTGCGCCTGCTGAGTCGCCCTGCGGGCGTGGCCTGATCACGGCCTCGTCGCCGCGCTGCCGCTTGCCGCTGCCGCCCACGCCGAGCCTCATTCCGATCTCACGTGAAAGCATTCACGAGTCGGATCGCACATGTCGTCCTGGGAGTCAGGAGCCGGTAGCCGAAGCTTAAGGCATGCCCCGAAGGAACCCCGGGCCCGCGGTCCTCAGGTAGCGCTGACGGGTGGATGTAGCGCCGCAGTGGCGCCGCCCTCTTGCCTAACCGTGTACTCCTCATAGGCGGATGGATCCATCGGGATGTCCACGCCGAAGCCCGCGGAGCGCCGCCGACGGCGTGGACGCCTCCCCCGGCTCCCATGACGGTGGAGACGACGCTGCGCACGTGGCAGCTAGCCGCGACCAGGCCAAATGGCGGGCGTGGTGGCTGGCGGCGGGGCGCTGCCGCCTGCCCATAACGCCGCAAAGTCCTCCTCCGCATGCTGGCGCTGTGGTGCGTCCGTCGCGCTGGCGGGAACGGGCCACGGCGCCTCCCCCGCGACGGGGCTGGCGTAGGTCCACCGGTTTCGTCGAGGTCCCCGGATTCCGGCCGGAGAAGTTCCATGTCGCATCGACTCCGCTGACACGCAATCCCTCGAGCTCACCAAACCGGGATCGTGGTCCCCTGCTCCAGCTGGCCGGAGTGGGAGTGGAGTTAGGCTGGGAATCCGCCTCAAATGTCGCTGCTGGCCATTCCAGAGTTTTGGCGGAAGGAAAGTTTAAAAAAGCACGCATGCATTCCCTACTGGCGCTGGCCAACCGCCGGGTGCTAAAACTAGTGGTTCTAGTACCAACGAGTGAATTTTGCGGGCGTGCCCCAACTCGATGGTGTGCAAGAAGGACACAAGAAGGTTTTGTATTATCCTGCACCAAGGTGCCTCGCTGGTAGGGTGTACAAGCAAGTGGGAGAGAGGGAATCGTCCCAAGTCTCGAAAGTGAGATGAGTGAGTGTGTGTGTGTGTGTTTGTCAAGGAGATTGCTTGACTTGCTTCCTAGGATTCACTTGTTCGAAGGGCTGCCCCCCGGCCCCCCTCCTTTTTATAGCCTAAGGGGAGGGACGGGCTTCAGCACAGCATTTGAATAGGAAAGACGGCGGTGGGCGCCGCCTCATCCCGCCGAGGCCCAGGGGCCCCCCCTTGTGCCGAGGCCCCGTGAGGGCAGTTGGTTTCGTCTTTGTACGGGCCAAGATCGTTAATCGGCGGGCGCCGCCTCGTGGAGTCGCCTCGCTCTGGTGAAGGAGGGACGCCCGCCTCGCAGGGGTCTCGCGTGGGCGCATGCGATGAGCGTGCCTGTGTACCGTGGCCTCGCCGTAGCTTTTGACTCACCTCCGTCCCGGCACCTCGAGGGCCGCGGCATCGTTGTCGGATACGGCGCTGCCGACGTAGAGATACAGCAAGACGGGGCCATCTTTCGCCCGCCTCGCTCGAAGCCTCGGGTGCACAAGTGGTCGGGCACCGGAAGACTCGCCGCTGCGGTTGGTGGCGCCAGGGCTCGCCTCGATGCGGCATGTCTCGTGATTTGACTTCCCGTGATGAGACCTCGCTACGCAGGTTAGTCATTATGTCGCCTCTACGCGGGCGTGCATGGCCGCCATCGTAGGGATTGCGTGAATCGTGAGCGTGGGCGCAGAGTGGTGACGGACGCCTCCCATCCACGCCAGGCTAGCGCCATCCCCGGCTAGCCATCATGGGAAGGCGGGCGTGGATATATGTCACACGAGCCCTAGTTTGACCTCGGGAGGCGGCGCGACTCGTCTGTCCGAGGGGCTTCGGCCGGGGCTCTGGAGAGTCGGCCCCTCGCCCGAGGCCTGCCCGTGGGGCTCGGGCGGGGCGGGAGAATCGCCCCCCGGCCCGAGGCCCGCCCGCCTGTGGGCCGGCCGGGGGGGCGAAGAATCAGCCCCCTGCCTGGGGGCCTGTGCCCGTGGGCTCTGGACGGGTGGGAGAGTCGGGCTTCCGCCCGAGGCCTCGATCCGGGGGGGCCTCTGGGGCGGACGCGAGTTGGCGCCATCCGAAAGCCCTTTTTGCGGCGGAGTGTGCTCGGCGGGCTGAGACAAGACGCTGGTCCCGGTGCGCCGGGGCTGTAGCCCAGGTTTGAACAAGGTGGCTTGTTGGGCTAAGATTTGCGCTTTTGTTGGGCCTTCCTAAGGGGGCCTTTATTTTGGTCCCCGACACTTTTATACTATACGCATGAATAAATGTTCTTTTATATCAATTTATATGTATACCTGATATCACAAAACTTAAGCAATACATGTGTTTAATTACATATAAATATGAATAAATATTCTTTTTATACTATATATATGCATGGATAAATATTTTTTATATCAATTTGATGGATAATATTTGTCCTTTTGGTGAGTTTTTATTCTCTGCCTAGCAGCATTTTATTTCTTCTTAAAGTCCCATTTAATTGACAATGTTTTCTACCTCCATTGAGACTGTCTTTAGTTCTACAGGTGTTATTAGTACAGTCTGAATTTAATAAACCATATTGTCAAGGTTGCCAGTTGCATGATAATTCAATATCGCTGGTGGCAGTTTCTCAGATTGTGATCATAGATGAATTTAGGTATTACCTTGATAAATCGTAATTTCCAATGCTTTGTATCAGATGTAGCTAACATATGAAATTTTACACCAGTCCACGGCGCTGCCCTCACCGAAAGCAATCCACTGCGCCCAATAGATTCAAGTACTGGGCGGCGTAAGAGATGTGGTGAAATTGAGCACGCCAACATCAAAGTTTGAGCACCTCTCGATTTCTTTCTCTTTTGTCACTTATTTTTGATGTTAGCAATATTTTTCCCCTTTTGGGTGTGTAATTTGACTTGCATTACGTTTTTTCCACTTTTACATCAGAACATGTTAGCTAGATGGATCTGCTGCATTGCCAAATGAAGGACTCATTATTTTTATCCTATCATGCTACCACAGAACCATATCAATATCATGTATTTTGTCATGCTACATTCCTGTTCATGAACAGTACACTATTGTGTTAATTTATGTTATGGCTTTTGAGCTGGAATTGATAGGTAAATGGGCAAGCATGTCAAAGATAAGAGGAAAGGTGGCAAGGAAGCAAGTGCAGCTAGAGAACATGACGCAGAAGATTTAAGCTAAATATCGTGCTCTCTTTCCAGGTTTAGATACAATTTAGGTTTGCACAATTCTATATGGAAAATATAAAATCTGCCTCAATGATATTTTTATGACAAGAAGTGGATACAATAGCAGATGAAAGATTTGGAGAGCTGAGGCATGTAGTTGGATAACATACATGACTCTATACCGGTAAAACAAAAAGAGCAAGTTATGTTACTGAGCCATTATTATGGTGGAACATCCGAGTATTTCACAAGATTTCTTAGCTTACTCATGACTCACAGGAATCCCCTCGCGGTGTTTTGTGAAAGCACCAACTAGTAAATTTATAGATGCGCCGCTTATGCCCGGATGGTTCGCTAAGAGGATGGGGGGGAGTATACGGGTTTGGGCGTGAGGCGCCAAGTCTCAAGGGGATCGTGGTTACTTAGCGGCGTTCAGTAGGGGTTATAACTGCCCGAGAGAGGGAGGGCTCCCAAGTCCCCGATTGAGCGTGGTGCCAATATCGGGCGCGGTGTGTGGTGTGTGCGATGGGTTTCGATGATCTTGTGATCTCTTAGAGCTTGCCTTTGTGAAATGGCTCGCCTCTCTTTATAGATGAAGTGAGGGAACGGCCTACATGGAGAAAGTATGGGCGCATCGCGTAGAAAAAGAAAGAAAAAGGACGATGGTGGAGTGGCTCGTCGACCTTCCTAGGTCGGGCGCCCTTCTTCCTTGCATCGCACGCCGTTGATCGTGGGCGGTGTTAGCGGTGGTCGCATCGCGAGTGTCGGCCTATGCCTTAACGGTGGGACTGAGAGGGCCGAACGATGGATTAGAGTGTTCGAGTATTGACCCGAGTTAATGGCGTCGCACGGCACGGGGAGCGGGCCGCGGATGGACGGGTTGTCCGTGACGGCCAATCGGGAGGGTGATTAGACGCCGAGCCACGCCCCTTCTTCCGGGTTGCCGGTGGCGATCAGGGGCCGAAGCCACGCCCGCATCGGCCAAACAGCGGCAGGGCGTTGCGGCGCTCACGCCCACCACGCCGATTGCGGCGACGGGCGTCAAGATGCCTCGCCCCATATCCCCGCACGGGGTGCGGCGGAGAGAGTGTGGATTGACCGATCATGTTGGGCGGGGTTGTGGCTCACAGCGTGAGCGCGGCCTCGGGTTGCTTCTTCGCGAAGACACCGCGTGGGGTCGTGCGGCGAGCCGTAGCCTCCCGGTCACGACAAGGAGTCCTTTTGGTCCCCCAAGGGTCGCGGCGAAAGTCGCCGCGCCAAGGGGTCGTGGCTCGTTCAGAGACCGCGTGGTGTGTCGCTCGCGGGGCCCTATCGAAGGGCCTTTCTAACGGGCCGCCAGTGTGTCGGCCCACCGGTCCGCCTTCGCTAGGCGGGACGTGGGCTTGTAATTGCGGCCTCACTTAATTTTTCGTTTAGCCTGGGGACCCAACAAGCCGGTTGTTTGGCCCCCGACAATCCCCAAATAATTTTGTTAGAAACTAGAACCAAAAAGATCTTTCCGATGATACTAATTATGATACTAATCAATAATATTTATTATTTATTAAAATTGCTAGAAATATTGTTTATCTTAAAGCAGGCGACACTTATTTAGGGACGGAGGAGTAGTTTGATATACAGACCTGTTGTAATTGATAATTCCAGTCATACCATAGTTCTTGTGAAAGAAAGTCCCTTTTGGTTGTAGGGTTGGATTTTGATATGAATGTCAATATAGTGTTGGTGGTTAGCAACCAACTCTTGTTTGTAAATACATCCATTATATGATTTGAGCAGTTAACTCCTGGTGGACAAATACACAATATTATTTCTATCTGAATTCTTGTTATCTATTTATATGAATTCTCTCAAATTTATATTACTATTTCTCAAAATTTTCATTGTATTGTTCTAGGTAACAAAATCAATGCCCTCTAAAATTAGCGAGAAAAGCATTGACACTTTGACCTATCTGATAATCCAAATACATGTCATATAGTTCATCATTAAATCAATCCATAGATATGAAAAGTCACAAAGTTCAGAACTGCGCTTTCTACTCACGCTTGTGAGTCCATATATTCTTTAAAAGGCTTTTTGAATTATTCTCCAGTATATTTTAAAAAAATGCAGTGATATAAATAAATAAATAAACTGCATATATGGTTGACCATGCTTAAAATAATAAACAAAACATTAATACAAAATATAATATTCACATCGTTCAAATATTTCTAAAATGTATATATAACAAAATATGCAAATACTAAGATAGGATAATAGCAATTTAAAAAAAATCAAAACACGTACTGTTGATTTGGTCATTAAGTACCAATTTTATAATCACAACAATTACTTGGAACAGATCAATAATAGAAACATAGGGGTTATTATGACAAATTCTACTAGTTTTGTTGAATTGTCTGCTTTTTTTCAGGGAATTATTTAGAAAAGCTTAAAAGAGGGATTAGAGTGCATAATTATCACGAAACTTGACCGCGAAGGCAACAATCATTATCGGGACATGGGAAGGAACTAGAAGACACTGAAGCAAATGCGTGACCGGCAGAGGAGGCCAGTGGGTTAGCTGGCCCCCACCATGACGCCGGCGCCCTAATTAGGTTTTGCCCCTCTTCTCGGAGGCTTCCTCCTCCACCCCCGGATGCATCCTCGCCCTTGGTTGTTGGTTTGATCCTGCAAGACACGCTCATCCCAAGGACTATAAATAAAAGAGGCAAACCCCCTCCCGAAGAGAAACAAATTCCTCCCCGCTTCATTTGTCAAGAGTAGACAGAAGTTAGGGTTTCTGAGATTAGAAGTAGAGCTCTAGTTCTTCAAGTTCTTAGTTTAGACGCCTAGCAAGGTTCAAGTAGAGAGTTGGGCGCTGGGTTCCGTGATCTGTTCATCCGAGACGGTAATCTTATCTGTATCTCATTTATGACTTTGCTCTTATTTTAATATATTGCTACTTATTCATTTTAGTTTATTCTAGTTGCATATTCGATATAGTTGTGATTGATGATGATTATTGTCATTGTTGATGGTCATTAAACACCAAATATAATTCTCAACTATTGTATAAAATGATATAAAAATGAATTACAAAGCATAGTTGTAGGTTTTGATTCTAACAAGTTCTAATGAAGTTTTGGTGTTCTCACTTGTGTTGTAGGAGTATGCAATTTTCCATCAAATAAAAGTATCTTAAATAAGTAATTGGACTGCACCATTGTGATGGGCTCGTCGAAACGATCGAAACGATATATCATGTGCTATATTTGGAGTCCGGAATCAAGAGATATCAACTCCACATGAAACATGCACTATTGGGCCCCTAAAAGGCACAAGAAAACATGTCGTCAAGGGGATAGGATTTTTGCTTCCAGCCGCCGGTTCTTAGCCTTTAGGGCCTGGCCGGCCTCCCTACGCCGCCTCACACCCCGTCTTCCGAAGCTTCTTCCACCGCCTTCAAGGATGCATCTCCAATCGTACCTTAAGTCCGGTTTGATCAAAGGGCTCACGCTTTCTCCCAACGCTATAACTATGTACGTATCTTCTCCCCCTCCCTGCAGGGGGCACACATTATTATGGAGATGTAGAGGCATCCCTCCCAAGAGAATTAGGGCTAGACTTTCCAATGTAGTAGATTAGTTCTAGTTGAGAGTTAGGGGCAAGTGGAGCCACTTTTGGTTCCCGAGAAGTCTTCTCGTGAGATTTGGTATGTCTTATATTTATTCTTGTAAGACTTATGCTTTAATATATTTTATCTTCTTTATTTACTTTTATGCATTACATTTGATTGGTTAGTATAGTTGTTATAGTTATTACGTGTGACTAGTAGTAATCGATAGTGTAGACATGGAGTCTAGGCTATAGGTTACCCGAGATTGCGCACAACTCTTACGGTTAGTTGTGGTAGCCCTAGAGGTGACAGCTCCGTTAGGCCTTCGTGATTCCACCACGCCGGAGTTAGTGTTTAAAGAGCTTTTTAGGACCTTTCCTAACTACTTTCTTCCGGTCTTGTTCAAGAATTGGAAAGGTATCATGTTCCAAAGTGCTATTGTGTAATTGCTTTATCTATCATGAATTAGTTATTATAGAACCCTAGTAATAGAAGTTATTTCAGGAACATTGAACTCTCCGTTGTCCTCTCACTTTAGCTATCTACTTATAGAATTCTCCTTTGGGATGTCATATATGTAACAGAACCGGTCCAAATTATAAGATAACTAGTATAAAAAACAATCATCAAAGTGACTAGCTTTTTTTACACTTGAGCCCATATAATCGGTAGTCCACTGAAATTATGAAGGACTTCAAACCAACCAACATATAAACCAAGATTATACTATTCAACAAAACAAGTCAATTGTTACATCCTTTTCAAAAGGTAGTTCAATATATATTAAAGTGCAAAATAATTATTACAATATAAGTTCAAAAAGTAGCGAAAAGCAAAAGTAATTTGGAATTAACATCATTTTTAGTTTAAATACATGCAAATTCTCAAGGTCAATTCCAACAAAAGCAGTAGAGACAAGATAGATAAGAAGGATCATGCCCATGATCATACTCCTCGCTATAGTAGGACCCATCAATTCTTGCAAGAATCATGATACATCACAACCTGCAACAAGTGGAAATAAACCCTGAGTACGAGAATGTACTCACCTAGACTTACCCGGTCATAAAACCGTAAATAAAAGTGACACCAAAAGAGTATGCAAGGCTTTATATAAGCGGGCTAGCTTGACAACATTTTTGCATAAAAAGCATAAGTGATATGAGAGTATCATTTTATTATTCTAGCAAGAGATTATTCATCATTAACCTTCATCTAGATTAGCACCCGCATCTAAGCAATCACATGATTATATACAACCATTAATAACCATAGCCGCTTTAGTACGTTAATATCATCATCATCATTAGAACCATCAAGTTTATTTAGTGAGATCTACTGCGTCACAGTGCTGGTCAAGTTCTCACTATCCGGGAGACAAATGGGTTCGAATCGATTTCATCGAGCTCGCGGTATCTCAACACGCACCTATGTTTCCCGCTGGCCGAGGTTGCAAGCTGGTCACCCTTGGTACAACTCGCCAGCGCTGGTTCTGCTTATACGCCGGCAAGACCTGAAAGACGGAGCCGTGGATGTTCGCTTCATGCTAACCCAAGGTCGACGCTGACGCTTATACATGCTGTCCCTTGAGCCTAGTATGCCGCTTCTCCCGCGGAATTGCCCAAGAACGCCTCGCGGTCCCCGCCTTGAGTTGAGCTACCG
>JADLZL010001274.1:0-68925 GCA_015844335.1 Chrysopogon serrulatus
GCTTGTCCTTCTAGCTAAATGTGGGGCATACGTTCAACATGACTAGAGGGATGTACAAGTGGTACGGTCCTTAATCGACACAGACAGAGTCACTATAGTTCAAAACCCCATAAGACTCCACGCGGTCTCCACAACACATCCATTACCATGATGATAACAACACAAGACTTCTCAAAGCATTTGGTAACCATCTATAGATTGCAGGTGATAGGAAATCACCTGACTTTTACGGGTCTAAGCAAGACTAGGCAATATAATTCAACGTAGACTAGTGGGGTAATCAAGGTGGGGTAACAAGGTAATCAAGGAGATATAATGCATCAATGGTTATTCCTACACCTAATGCATCAATCATAAAGCATAATTAAACTGTTAAGAAAGTATAGGTAAGGAATGCTCTAGGGCTTGCCTCGCTCAAACGAACTTCGAGGCGGTGATTAGGGCACTTTCCTACCTCCCCTCTCCTTCCCCTAGAACCTCCTCCTGCTCCTCATTTGGGCTCTTCTCGAACTCCGCTCACGGGTACTCCTCTGCGAACCTGTATGATGCAATGCATATGCATAAATACAACGAATGCATGCGAGAAATGATGGTATATGATGCTCATGGATGAATATAATTACATTTTCTTTCACTACACAAATCTTTTCTGACGCGGTCAAAATCGATTTTCCGAGGCGGTTTTTGTAACCGCCTCTAATGAAAGGTCACAGTAAATACGAGTATTAACCGAGGCGGTTCTATGCCCGCCTCGGTTAATCAAATAAAAAAATAAAAAAAGAAAAAGCCCGGCGAGCCCATCCATGGGCCATGGCCGAGCCCATCCAGGGGGGGGGGGGGCCCGCCCCCCGCCCTTCTTGAGCTTCGGTCGTGGATCCACCGCCGCCCGGCGCTCGTCGGGGATGCCACACCCACCGGATCTCGCTTGGGGGAGGAGAAGGCCGCCGCCGGAGGAGAAGCACCGGGAGGCCCAGCTGCGCCCACGAGCTCCCTGAGATCCGGCCTCAACACCGTGGATCGGTCTTCCGGCCCAGCTCCGCCCTACAGCGCCCGCACCGCCCTTTGCCCCGCTTGGATCCGGTCTTCCCGCAAGGGAGGGAGATGGTGAGGGACGGTCCGATGAGAGAGGGCATACCTTCCATGAACGGCGGCGCCGGCCGCCACGCCACCCTAGTGGCACCACCATCACCCGGTCGGCCCTCCCACACCACGGTAGAGACGCCCCGCGCCATTGGATGCGGAGAGGGAGGAGAGGGCGTCGCCGGTGCCCAAGAAGAAGAGGGAGATGGCGGGGGCGCCCGTGAGGGTGCCGCACCCACCGCCCCGTGGCGCGCCGCGGGAGGAGGCGCGCTAGGGCCTCCGCTGCGCCGGGGCTGCATGGGCCGGGAGCCACGCTCCCGCCTCGGTCGAGCCCCGTGGCTTTGGCGGCGGCAGCGTGCGGAGGGCAGCGCCCGCGCCCGCCCGGAGTGCCACTCTAGGGCAGCCCGGGGGGAGCCGCACTAGAGCTGCCCGGAGAGGGAGGGAAAGAGCTGCTTGCTATTGTGGGAGAGAGAGGGAGAGAGTGGGAGAGAACAGAGGCGTGTGGGATGGCTGCTCGGGAGAGGGAGGATGGAATGACTGAGGAAAACCCTAGGTCTCGTTTATATATGACGAATGTTATCGGGCCGCTGTGGGCTAGCAGGCTGGGCTTGATTTACCGAGGCGGTTGCGCATAGGATGTCCGTCTCGGTTAATTATTAACCAAGGCGGTTATGTTATAATGACCGCCTCGGTTAATACATATTAACCGTGGTGGGTATATTAAGCGTAACCGCCTCGGTTAATCTATATTGCGAGGCGGTTTTTTATAACCGCCTCGGTTAATGAAAAATAACCGCCTCGGTTAATCGAGGCATTAACCGATGCAGTTTTTTGGGTTGCCCGCCTCTAAAAGCAATTCCAAAGTGCCTCGCAAAAGATTTTTTGTAGTAGTGTTTTACTGAGTACGTGCATCTCTCTTCTCTAATTACTTAGAGAAAGTGCATAAAGAGAAATGGGTGTGTGAGCACACACACACCACATATGCATAAAGAGTGACATCACTACTAATACACTAAACACACCATTTCAGATATACTACTCATAATCAAGCATCAGCAAATAATACATAATATAAAGCACTCAAAAACAATAGAAATGCCTTTAAAATAATATTCGATCACTTATCATTTCATGTAAAAGCAAAGGTCTAAATTGGAACATATACCTATACTGCTCAGAAAATTCTACAAAAACTACAGTAACTAGAATATGCATACTAGAAGCCATGATAAAATTTTCAGCCCAAAATAGTGAGTAACATGACCTACACAAAAATAACAAGCTACAAGACAAAAATGCACATATAAATACTTTGTTCTGTGAAAAGTATCAAACAATAGATTTCATATTTTTCCTACTAACTTCCTAGCACAAGAGCAGATCACCAAAAATTAACAGGTCATAATTCCCTATATTTTATTTATTACAATTTTCCAAAGAAAATAGCTTAAATGCATTTAAATCACATCTCAATATTTTTACACGGGAACTACAAGGCATACTATTTTCCCAGCTACATCACAATACAAGTCTAACAAAACAAGAATAACATTTTTACGAGCAATATATTAATTAATATGCATTTACTCATATTTTAGGAATAACAAGATCTAAATAAAGCTATACAGAACAGTATCACAAAATTGAATGCAGTATTTTTCACAGGTAGATCTATTCACCAGAAACACAACAAAATTTATTTCACTCAATTTGGATAAGTATTCATCAAGATATGATTTTTGGAGCATTTATCAGCATTTTAGTAAATTCATTTTCAAATAAAAACTGAACCCTAGCCCTAAATGGACCTGGTCCACTGGACCATGGGTCAGCGGGGCGCGGGACCCGCTGGTCCATTGAGGCCCCACTCATCGGTGAGCCAAGGTAGAGGCATGCACCGATGGCGAGGTCACCCCGCGAGGGTGGAATCAAAGGTGATCCACGCTAGCGGCGGGCACGGTGTGTGCTTGGCGCCGCCAGACCTAACTAGAAAACCATGTCGACGAGCGGCGGCGCAGGACAGCCCCGCATGTCACCGTCGGCGACTACTCCGGCGATGGCAAGGCACGCCGAGGCAAGCGCGAGGCGGAGCTTGCCAGCGGGGTGGATGCCTCGATTAGGCAGCCCAGAGCCCACGGTGGCGGCAAGAGGCGCACGGTGGCGAACGTATTGTTCTTGTCCACTAGGGGCCCGCATGGGCCCAAAATGGCAATGGCTACGGCTTCTAGAGTTTACGGGCTACGCTAAAAGCGAGAGAGAGAGAGCCAAGGGGAACCGGAAGGGGTTAGTCAGTGGCGACCTCGAGCCCAAATGAGCTCGAATCCATGGCAACCCCGGTGAGAAACGGCCAAATTGGCCCTTACCCTGATGAAAGGTCCTAAATGGCTAGAGGGGGATGAATAGCCTAATAAAATTTCTACAAAGCACTTAACAAACCGGTTAGTAAATAAAATGACGAAGCAAGTGTTGCGCTAGCCTAGGGAGTTGCAAGCCAACCTAACCAATTCTAACAATCCTAATACACTAGGCACACTAAGAATAGTGTCCTTAACAATCAAGCTACACTACACACCCTAATATGCTACTTGGCACAAATGTAATCGTGAGGAGAGGAATCGAGGGATGCAAACCGTGCCTTCGGGATGATGACCAATCGCCGCCTTTTTAATACAATGAAACCCAAAGAGATGATCCAATAGAGAAATCCAAGTTGATCTCGAAGGATCAAACCACACAAGAATACCAAGGGACACACGATTTTTATCCCGAGGTTCACGTGCTTGCCGGCACGCTACTCCCCGTTGTGTCGACCACACACTCGGTAGTTCGGTGGCTAATTGGCGTCACAAGCCAAACCCTCATCGGGCGCCACAAGAACTCACACAAAGTGAGGGTAACTCAATGACACGAGATTCCACTAAGGATTTCTTTCGTGAACTCTGCTTGGGGTGGGATCAACACCCCTCACAATCACCTCCGGAGTGGCCAAGAACAATCTTCAACCTTGCTCAACTCCGGCTCGCTGCTCCAACCGTCTAGGTGATGGCAATGACTAACAGTAATAAGCTCAATCGCAGCAAGGACGCTCACTAGTGCCACTAGATGCTTAAGAACAAGGCAAATGCACTTGAAGCCCAATCACTCTCTAGATCAATCAAGAGGCATGCAAAGTGAGAGAGTTGGTTTGCTTAGCTCTAGGGGATGTCAAGTATGTCAAAGTGTCAAGAGAGACTCCCTAGAGCCGGTCAATTCACTTATATAGGCATCCACAAGAACACCCAACCGTTACTCACAAACTCAGCCTTTCTGCGCACTGACCGGACGCATCCTATGCCACCTGACCGAACACGCCCAGAGTCCGGTCCACCCACTGCCTTCTTTGACTGCAACTAAACCTTGGCACCGGACAGTCCGGTCGCCAGAGTCCGATCGCCCTGAGAAAAACGTCGGACGCCAGCACTTGACCGGACGCGTCCGGTCCCTACTAGGACAGCGTCCGGTCACCTCTGAGTGACCCAAATGCTTTCCGAAAACCTCTGAGTCCCGCCTCGCAAGCTCGGCGGGAGGGGTTTACACCCAAACCCCATCAACTCCTGCCCTCATATGCCAACACAAAAGTGTCTCACCACTTGTGCACGTGTGTTAGCATTTTCAAATGAATTTTGCAAGATATTGTTAGCTCACTAGGTCCCTAATGCACATGCAAAGTCATTGCTCACCTAGTGGCACTTAGATAACCGATATTGCGCGACATCGCCCCTCTTAATAGTATGGTTATCGATCCTAAACCTGGCCGTCAACTTCTCTACTCACCTATGGCCGGCGAAATGAAAATGCCCTAGCATATACCTTTGCCTCTAGCTCTCCATTCCGCTCCTCCTCTTCCTTCATCTCCAAGGGTGGCACTTGATCATCTTTGGTCTCCACCATCACCTTGATCTCCACTCCACCACTTGGCTTGGACTTTCCTTTTCTCTAATGCTACACACTTAGCAATAGAGTTAGTCCTAGGTTTCATCAATTAGCCAAAACCAAACTAGGGCTTTCATCGACTCGGTGAACCAAAAGACACGGCGGCGGTGTGGAGTAGTGCAAGGCGGAGCTGTGGGTGTGGGTTGGTGGGTGTTAGTGCTCGCGCGAAGCTCGCGTGAGGGCGGCGAGAGGAAGAGGCGACGGCAGTGGTGCTCTCCTCTTCTTCCCTGTTTACGCTTAGAGCGAGAGAGAGGGCGAGGGGGGGAGAATGGGGGCCTTGGTGGAGGGCAAAGGCGTGTGCGGGCGGGTCGTTCCGACCGACAAAGGGCGCCAACGCCCACGCACCGCCGGTGGTTGGCCACCACGTGATGCGCGCCCGGTAGGGCAGCGCGGCAGTGGTGGCGGGCACGGGTGAGTCTTGTGGCGTGGCGCTGGTACGGAATGGGCCGAATGGGTTGGGCCAAAAACGGCCGGGCCGTTATGCGGGTTTTCCTTTTTCTTTTTTTGAATTTTTAATTTGAAAGGAAACAACCCTAAATTGCTCCATTTTGACAAATTTAAAAGTATTTTTTAGAAAAAGTGCCCAAAATGGAAGTTGTAGAACTTTTTGGAAAGGAATATTTTTTATTTGGGGGTCAAGGTCAAATTCTGAATAATTTTTGAATTACAAAAATCCGAAGATAAGTGCTTTTAAAAGGGGATTTTTCACTTCGTTTCTCTTGCTCCAACTTTTGCAAATCTTTTTCAATAAAATTTTGTAAATATTTCCAAAGCACTAAGCACTCTTAAACACTAATGATCAAGCTGACATGCAAGTTCTAATTACATTAATTAACAAGCATAGCAAACAAATTTCAATTTAAATGCACTTCACATGAAATGATGACTTGCAAAGTAGGGTTAATGTTTGATGATGATTATGCTCATGCTAATGATGCTTAGGGTTAATTAACGATGGTGCCCAATACATGCTTAACACCTAGGGTGTTACAGTCGTGCCGGTCCTTATTGTTTTGTTGGGTGTTTATTTTTTTTCCTTGGTGTCGCATGGAGCTTGGTGTTTACTTGCTTGGTTGTTGTCACTTTTGAGTGGAGGTTGTAGCTCCCTAGTTGTGAGCTCTCTCAATATTGTTGGGTCATTTTGTGGTGGTATAATGGCTACTCTCTGCTATTTGCTTGGTGTCGTTTGTGGTGTTGTGACAACTGCTCTCTGGTTATAGACATTTTATTTAGTCATCCTTATGGCCTTGAAGCAACTTCTTTCTAGTCGTGGGGTTTCTTGTGCCTTGCTCATGGTATGGCAGGTAGACTTGTGCTATAGTGGTTTCTCTTGTTGTGGTTTATCCATTTCTTGGTCGTCGCATCATCGTGGCCTATCTCTTATAGTCGCACTTGCTTTGAAATAGAAAGTTCTAGGCTCTAAGGTATGTCTTGTGTGAGAGTATGTGAGTTCTTGATTGTAGTCTTTGCTTTACTAGTTAGGTTGTTCAGTTGTTTCTATCACTTCTTGGTTGACTTTGAGGCTATAAATTCTTTTCAGGGTGTTTAATTCCCTCCCTAGAATGTTTCATCTATCACATTGAATACTTTGACATATGCATGGAGTATTAAATATAGACTAAAAAATAACTAATTACATAGATTGTGATAAATTTTTGAGGCGAATCTTTTTAAGTCTAATTAGTCCATGATATGGTAATATAGTGCTACAGTAAACATATGCTAATGATGAATTAATTAGGTTTAAAAATTCATCTCATGATTTCCTCGTGAGTTTTGTAATTTGTTTTTTATTACTATCCGAAAAACCCTTCCAACGTCTCATGAAATATCCAATGTGACATGGCAAAACTTCTCACTATAGCATTTAAACACCCCCTTAGTAGTTTTATTTACTTTCTGTTGTGTTCGGTTGGTTGTTGTAAAAAAACTTCTCAATTCTTGTGGAATACTTGCTTAAACGCGTTCTTCAAAAGCACTTAATACGATACAGATATTATGCTTGGCAAAGTTGAATTGAATTGAAAAGAGCAAACATGCAGAGGCATTTAACTACGTACTTAACTTGCATCGCTTCACAAAGTAGGGAACGTCCATACAGTACAACGTTTAGCCATCAAAGCAACCAAAAGTCCAAAACTTTAAACAGAGTAATGCAAATGCCAAAAAAAGGACGCTGAACTGAATCCTCAAGCAAAGAGCGGCATATGGTCGAACACCTTGCGTGCGTCACAGCCCGGCGTGGCCGTCGCTAAGATCCTTGAGCCGCGCCGCCGCTTTCCCCGCGTCGATGGAGTACTGCAAGTGCAAGCCAGCCTTGCTTGCTTAGACGACTAACTCGGTGGAGGTGGACTTGATGCGGGAAGGTTGAGATTTGAGAACGGAGCAGCCATGATCCGCACGTACCTTGGAGAGGACCCATGTGGAGTGGGTGTAGGCGCGGCGGAGGAGGGCGGAGATGTCGTCGTCGGCGGACAGGTCGCGGTAGTTGACGAAGTTCTCGCGGGCGTACTTGGCGTAGTAGGGCCGCGTCTCCGCCGGCAGCCGCCGCACCAGGCGCAGCACCTCACGGTAGGCGCGCAGCCCCGCGTTGGCCATCGTTTGCGTCTACGTGGGCACGAGATGCTGATTGCCAAGGGTATGCACTATCTGAGGGAACTGGCTACTCATGCTGAAGATGCAAACATATGTAGTACCAAATATAAAGTTGGAGGCAGGTCCAAGTCGAACAGTTCTGTGTGGCGTTCTGGAGGAAGAGGAACATGGTGGCAGCTCGCATCCGCCTGAACCCGTTGTCTAATTTCGTGAACCTTAAACCATTGTTTCAGGAGTTCTGCACGCTTGGCTTCAGAAAACATTAACAGTTCTGGCAGTTCAAGATGCCATGGAAACAAACACAAAGAACAATGCCTATGGGCTAGCATGTCCAGATGCAGACTTCATTTGGTATATATGCAAATGGCCGTGTTATCCCACTGATAACTGATTGGTTATCTGATCAGTAAAATTTGCATGCTCGGTCGAGACTGATTGGTTTGCTGTCTCGGAAACTCAAACTGGAGACCGACTCAAATCAGTCTGGAATTACAGATACAGCAGGAGAAAAATGGAATCCTGTCTTATTTAAAGAAATGATAAATTTGCCCAAGGCCACGAGCCCACAACTAAGAACACATTGTGTAGGGGGAGAAAAAGAAACTATGTTCCGATCCCCAAGAGCGAAGAAGCCCGAGCCGCACGGCGATCTGACAGGCGCAGGCGCTCCGTCCTCTCCTCTCTAGGAGGACTGCAGCTTGGAGCTGGTTTTAGGGCCGGCGGAGCAGGAGGAGCGGAAGGCGTCGATGTGCGCCTGGCACTTGACGCGGTCGCCCTTGTTCTCCTCCAGGCACCTACGCAGCGCCTCCACGTCGCACGCCGCCGCCGTCGGCGGCCTAGGCTGCGTCTTCTCGTCCCTCCCTCTACCGCCGGCAACCGAAACAGATGCCGCCGCCGCCGCCGCTTCCATGGTGGGTCTCTTGCCCGTCCCCCGTAGCGTAGCGTAGATCGAGAGTGGAAAGTCTGAACGCGTTGGGGAAGGCAGGATTTCTTTCTTAGGCTATGCTCAGGTACTCTATTTACCTATAAGGAGATAATATTTCATAATCGATCTAGATAGTTGATTTTTTATAATTTAATTAATTACTAAATAAATTAATAAATTTAAGAAAAATAAAAAACAAAACACCCGCACCCTCTAATCACGCACCCCTAATCACGGGAGGGAAAAAACGCGTCGTCGCTTGCCGCAGCTGCCTGTTCGCGAAATCCCCGCGTAGCTTCCCCCAATCTCACACCCGTCCTCGCACAGCGGAGGCACCGGCTAGGTGCGCTCGCACCTCTTCTTCCTTATGTCAATATCAATCTGATTTCTCCCTAAAACCTCAAAACTAAATCTTCTTCAAATCGGGGAAGATGGACGCGTTGACGGGACAAACCACATGTCCCTCGAGGTACCGCTGGACGCCCGATAAAGGGCGAGACACCGCTGGATGCGGCACCGCCGACCACAGCGGACGTCGGACGGGCGTGGCGCCGCTGGCTGACGCGATACCGTCGGAGGCTCCACCGCGAATAAAGATGGTCCGGCCGCCACTGGACGCTCCTCGACGCGTTTCCGCCTCGTCGCTGCGGCCTCCACGAATCGCCCACTAACGTTGAAAGGTCGCCGCTTGCCGCGAACGCCGCTCGGCAAAGAACCGCCCCGGCAGGTATGCCAACCCTTCTTTTCTGAATGCACACCTCAAAATATATTTTTCCCTGTCTTCATCTATTAAAGAGGTATTCGGGTGCATTCTATACAAGACACAAACGGTGATCAATATGCTACAGCGAGGCATTGGTCTCAAGGTCCCAGGTTCAATGCCTAGTGGCCACAGCAAAAAATCGTGTTGCACATCAACTAAATCTTAAAAAAGATTTTTAATATTTCAAACCTACCTTATTTATCCTATTTTTATAAAATAAATATTCAATAAATACTATTACCTCCTAGGAGGTAATAGATGATCGTGACTGTTGGATCGGAATAAATGGGACGGTCCACAAATCGTTTCGAGTACCACAGCAAAAAGCCTTCTTTTATTTTATTTTTTTCTGCTCAGGCGAACGCGGGGACGCATATGGCGTAAAGCGCGAAAATGCGCCTTTACGCTTTTGGGACTGGATCGGCATCCGGCAGCACCAAAACAGCCGTAACTCCAGGCCGCGCCGACAGGTGGGCCACGTCCTCGACCCCGCCGTCCCCGTGACCTTCCGCTCAGCACGCCCGCGTCCACGCTCGGCTTCGCTCCTCCCAAGTCCCAAGCGCAAGGGCGCCTCGCGGCCTCGCCGCCGCCTCCCTCTGCCGCCTTCGCACCACCACGCCCTTCCCTGCTCAACTGCTACGAGCACCCAGCGAACGAATGCCGCGAAGGAGAAGGAGCGCGCCCAAGTAGGAGGACCGTTGAAGGAGCTGCGAGCAGCAGAAGAAGCGAGCTCTCTTCCCGGGCCTCCTCGACCTACGCCGCCGCCGCCTACACGCCGTCGCTGCTTCGCGCGAGATCCAGCGCGGCAACCGGCAACCCAGACGAATAGGGCATCATCGCGCACTCCGCCATTCGCGCGACACGACCGGAGGCAACCACGATTCACGAACGGAGAACGATAAAGTTGTCCTCAATCCGCGCTGCCGCCGTCTTGGACTCGAAAGTGAGCGAGCAAAACAAAGGGCTTGGGTTCGACGTTACCGGCGCTCTGCATCCTCCGACGCCGGGTCCGTATTGTCCAGGTCGATATCTGTTTGACCGAGGACGACGACTCAAGAAGAATGTGTAAGCTTCTTGCCCTTTATTGAATATTGTACTGCAGAAGTGCAGATCCAGAGGCAGGCACGAACGGAGCAAGAGCACACAACCTCAATCCGCACTTGTGAATTATTGCGACCATGTTAAATTGTGTTCCCTTCTGAAATCTCTGATTATGCTAATTGTTGTTCTTTTACATAGACTGATGTCCGTCCTGAACATGAATAATAGTAACGAAGATGAGAGAAAATTATTTGAAGCTTCTCTTTCTGCAGACATCGAAAAAAAATTCCCTCTTTTTTTTCTCATGTGCAACATACTTTGCACCTTTCAATATGATCCATAGATGCCATTGCTTCTTTCTTCACTATAGACCCTGCCATCCTTGAACACATATGATCAATCTCCAAGATGCCTGATGATCTCAGTGTTTTGTTATCCTATAGAAATATAAAGCACTGCTATTTCATTTAGCTATTTGGGGGTGCACAGATTATTCTGCACAAGACACTCTGAGTTCATTTTAAGTCTTGTCTAAGGATGGGTGGATTAGCTCTTCACTTGATGCAATATAATTAATTCCAATTCCAATGATCTCATATACCACTGTTTCTAGCTATTTGAAATGATAGGCTGCATCAATTTTTGGCATCCATGATTTTTGGAGTCCATGTAATCTTCCAGTGCCCTCATCATATACTTAGTTATCTGCAGAAGAATAAAACCGAGAATTTTGGATTGGTCCTGTTAGTATCCAATTTGTGTGTTTCGCTCTGTGAATCTAGCTGGTGAAGCAAGGCACCTGCAGTAGAGGACTCTACTGTATGTCTGTCTGTATTGCAGTAGTACGCTGCAAAATACTTGTTGCTTTGTTTCATTCATGTTTATTTACCATACTGCTGCTGCTGCTTAGAAGTAGAAGGAGAAGAATGAATTCGTGGGTTACTACTACTGCTGCTGCTTAGAAGTAGGAGGAGAAGGAATTGGAGGATTTGAGTTTGTACAACGGAGCAATTGGCACTTGGTGTTGTAATTACATAGGAAGGGAAGGGGAGCAACAGCTCTACCTCTCTCTTTGATACAGACCATGCGTTTGCAATTTGCATGGCAGGTGGGAAATTATTCTTCAGCTCACTGCGAATGGTGATTCATTATAGGTAGCAAATTGCTGACATGATGGATGATTCATTCTATTCTATCTGATTCAGTTCTCTTCGGTTCAATTCAATGTGTTTCTAGATGACACTGTAGCATTAGGATGATAGTAGAAACAAGTAACAACTTAATGCAGTTTCCAGCATATAGAATTTGAAGCCTTAACTGATTCAAGCCTTTCCCTAATGGTCATTGCAGCATATGTATTTGAAGCCTTAACTGAGAACATAATATGAATTTCAAACTTTAACTGATTCATGAAACTGAGAAGTAGACTTTACCTGTGCATGCTACCACTAATGGTCATTGCAACAAACTAAAGTTACCATTCTTCTTTTTTAAACAAAGAGATCAGCACAATTGCACTTGAGAATTATTCTTGAATTCCTTACTGCATGGGTTTACACACTTCCTTTTGCCCTCTTCCCATTTGTTCAATGTTAATGCCTTCATGATTTGAATATCATAGGTCATCTTTTTCTGATCTAAAATCATGGGTATGATTGATTATATTTGGACTATTAAATTGGATGCATCACCGGACTCACTCTTCACTTGTAGCTATTTTTTCTTTGTTCAGGGAATGGATATGACACTTTCAAAGCTTTATAGTGGTGGATGGGTTCATATATTTCCTGAAGGAAGCCGTTCAACGGATGAAGGGAAAATCATTCCTCCTGCCAAGAGAGGTGTTGCAAGGTTATAAAAATTATTCTCCTCTCATACTGTCCTGTAAGGTTTTGAAATGGATAAAATGATTTAGCATGACATTTTTTTTTTTTTCTGCGAGGAATCTAGCATGACATGGTGTGTTGAATTATTTGGAAACTATGAAACTTGAGCAGATCAAGCAGGTTCGTGAGGCTGCAAGTGTTGGAGTGCTAGAGGGAAATATGGGATTCAGATGCAGCACATGGGACTTAATAGGAACTAATTTGGTTTTATACGACATGCATAATGTGCTGCATTTCCTTCAGGATGGCTTCCCTGACATGGATACCATTAGCATATCAGGTTGGCTTGCTCTCTTGCTTTTTTGGATAAGTTGAATTATCTCACCGGAATCACATAACTGCTTAGTGTACTGAACTTTCAGCACATTCTTCTACTATAATAAAGAAACCATAAATTCATTCTCTCCTTTTTTTTTTAGAATTGAACCACAAATATATTCTCAAATTTAAAGTAGAGCGCAATTGAAATTAGAGTATTAGTTCAGTTTATTCAAAGTGCAGTGCATTATACAGTGCCTTGAAATAGAAATCAGATTATTAATTCATTGGGCAGAATCACATTAAATATATATGTAAATGCTCATAGTTTATTCACTCGTAGTGATGTTCATTATAGTTAAAGTTGGTTGCCCAATTATGTTGTTTTCGAAAATTCAGTGACTATTGGATTGCGGCCTATTGATGTCTGAACATTCCCGAGTCAACACCACGTTTCACATTCACTAGGGCAGGTCTCTGCCCTATATTGTCACATCTGACAAAGAGCGGCAGTCGTATGCTTGCTTTTAAGTCACTTATTGCTGTGATGTACAAGGAAGATCAACTGTTGGCTTGTGTGAATTTATATTCTTATACAATATCGTAGCAGTAATAGTTCCTCAGTCGTTGTGTGACCTGAAAAATATTGGCCAGGGATTTTCACTTCAGCTGGCACATACCTGAAAAATGTTTTTATTCTATGAGCTCTCACATTTGTGAGATACTTTGCTGACCTATATACTCAAGAGTGAAACTAAATTCACATGTTTTCATATATTTGATAATGATTTGCTAACCCCTGAAACTGATATGGACCAACATATTTTTGGTAATGTCAGGTCATGACGAGGGAGCTTTATTTCCTATTGCGCTTGCACCCACCATTGCGGAAGTCCAGGCAGACGGCGCTGGAGTCATGGTACTCGCAGATACATCACTGTGACAGCACCCCTCCCCTGATGCAAAATTATTTTTCTTGATGTTTTTTTAAATAACTAGACTCTTCTTTCATTTCAACAACTCTAAACTCTGGTATCCATTTATTGACTAAGCTAGAGAAGCTACAGTGTTGCAGCTTTCAGCTTTGTATTATCCAACACCTCACCATTCTTGTACACATGAAATTGTCATGTCTGAAAAGGAATGATAATTGTCGTGTCTGAAGATGAATGATAACTGTGTAACTTGGCCGTACAATTAGCTGGTCCTCGAGAGAAAAATAGGAGTGGTTAACTGATGAGTGCTCACACTTGATGACATCGAGTTCATATATCATTATGTTCAGTCTTACAGAATTTGGATCCGTCAAGTCATTCAGGACTTTGCAAGTTTAGGTGATGTCCAGTCTTGTTCTCTGCTCGACAAATTCTGTTTTGCAACTTTAGTGTTTGAGGTCTTCGCCTACCATTGTTTCCTGTCCAACAGATTTAGTTTTCTTGAAGTATAAATAAAGATGGGAGGACAAGAGGAGCCTTGCATCCGAAGAGAAACTGCGCATAATGTCGGCGGAAGGCTTCGGTTCTAGCGACTCTTGACTATTATATCAGCATGCATAGTGACATTTTTTTTGGAAATCACTCGGACATATGTTATAGTGAAATTATATTTTTCCGTTTGTAACGCACGGGCATTTACCTAGTATATATATATATATATATATATCACACACACACACACACCCTTACCATTTACGGTTCTCTCATTTAGCCACGTCGCCTCTTTTTTGACCACATGATGCTGCTATAGCCTCAATCCGTCGGCTGCCATCTCATGCTGCTGCCTGCATTAAAAGAAGTCCACCGCTCCTTTCTCCAGAACCATCGACGGTAAAAAAAAATCCGAATTCCAGAAGCATTACCAATCCCCGCGCACGGAAAAGGGTGCCTAGACGGCGGCGGCCGCCGCAGACGTTGCCGCCCACGTCCCCACCCATCGCCTGCCTCCCTCCTTGCTCTCACCTTTGCGTTGCACCCATCGCCGCGCTCCCAGTCCCATGGCCTGACGCTGCCGTCGACGCCATAATGACAACCTGACGTCACCGCACCGGCTCCTCCCAATCGTGGCGTCGACGCCCACCATGGCAGGGATAGGATCAGGCCCAACCTCCATGGCCATCCACTTCTTCGACCGAAGCTGCTCCTCCGTCATGCTTTCCTACGGCTCGGCGTGGTTCACACCAACAGCCCCGGCCTCCTACGCCAAGTCCAACACGCCGCTCAGCTGCACCAGCTAGCAAGAGTCGTCCGAGGTCCACATCGACGATGCTCACCATGTGTTCACTGAAATACCCTAAAGGTAACTTATGTCACATATTATGCTTCCTTGATGGTTTCTGAGTTCATTTGATACCGCAATCTTTATTTTTCTAATTTGACTTTAGCTCTGATCACCCCAAAAAAAAATTACTTGGTTCCCTGTTATAGGGTTTGGCTTCCATGCCTATTGTGGCACTTTGCCTTCTCCTCCGATCCCTGACAGCTGGGACCAATTGGAATCCATATCTCATAGGTAATATGGAAGTACTCTCTCATCAGAAGCATCTAACACCCTGTTTGATTAGGGGTACCGTGCACACACTGTGATCGATTAGGGGCCATTTATCTATAAATATCATTGAACTCCTGCAGGGTGCTATACGATGTGTATATGAGCATACTATTGTTTTATGGACAACACTTATATTTGTCTTTGTTTGTTTGACTTTTCTTTGGTTGGTGATCCTTCTTTCCCTTTCAGGTTCTACACCTGAAGATTCTGCTGACCGTCCAGCATAAAAAAAACTTCCCATGGTATGGTCAAAATTACCTTTAATCCCTTGGCGACTTATTACGGTACAGCAGCCTATACGTTCCAGTGGCTATGGTCAATGACATCTAGAATCAGACTGCCTACATTAGATGCCGGCGACGCAGCATAAGAAGAAAAAAAAAATGATATACTGTGACTTAACTGCTGCTGTTGGGTTTCAAAAAAAAAAAAAAAAAAAACACATCTCCTCAGCAAAGAAAAAATTTCATATTGATCTTACCTTTGGGCTTTACCATGCCATTCACACACTTGCTGCCTACAAGGTTACGACTGTGAGCTTACTGAAAACAGTGATAGAAGTACTATTTAGTTTACAATAAAATTGGAATGCCATACTTTTCCATTGTTACCTTTCGACTTTACCATGTCATTCACACACTTTCTGCTTACAAGGTACTACTGTAAATTTAACAAAAACAGAGATGAAGTATTGTTTAGTTTATAATAAGATTGGACCTTATAGAGTGCAAGTATTAGTTAGTAGTACCTGAAGTTATTTGTCGTTCCAGGTTATTTATGTACTTGCGAATTAGTCCACCTTCAACGATTGTGCATGATCTACTTCGATGTTGGACCGGAACATCCGGATTCAACAGCTGGTGTTAGGTTCCACAAAACTAAAAAGGTGTCCTTACCTCTCCAATACTGTATTCCTAAATCTTTGCAGCTCTCCTTAGCAAATGAAAAAAAATCATATTGATCTGACCTTTCTACTCTACATGTCATTCACACGCTGCGGACAAGGTACTACTATCAAGTTACTGAAAACAAAGGTGGAAGTATTGTTTAGTTTACAATAAGATTGGAACGTCACACTTCTCCGTGTTCACGAAGATAGCAGCAACAACAGAGCTGAACTATTAGTCAGCAGCAACTGAAGTTATTTATATACATGCTTTCAAATTAATCCGATTTCAATGATCTCAGCGTTCAAAATGGACTTCACATTGCCTGTTTACCAGTATCATTTCAACATGTGCAATGACCAATCTTGCACCCACATATTTTGGACATTACAACACTATTATTTGAACCATGTTGTTGTCAGCTTATTGGTGAATAAATCAGTCAGCAATTCTATCCCAATTCTATCACACTGCTTGCTTCTTTTAAACTTGCTTTGTTGCACCCGCGGCAACGCGTGGGGTTTTTGCTAGTTACTTGCAGTTTCCATCGACCACTGATGCCTAAATAAATCGATTTATAGAAGCGTCTTAAATACAATTTTCATTTTTTACTGAACTTATAAAAAATAATATAATATTTATGTTATCCAATTAACATATTATTGAAATCTTTTATGGTGTATCCAACTATACTAATTTAGTATCTCTAATTTTGACGCTATTTTCTATAAATAACGGGTGTGTTCTGCTGGCTAGAACTAGTACTGTGCTTGGCTGGAGCTGGTGCTGTGCTACAGTAGTCTGTGAGAGGCAAAGCAACCAGCTCCAGCTGTTTCCAGCCAGCCGAACGAAGCCAACATTAATTAAACTTAAAAATATTTGACTTGAGATAACTTTGGAAATTGATTTATTCCTAGGCTAGGGTGTATAGATATACATGGGTGACATTTAGTTGATGGAAAATAAGAGCTAAGGTTGGGATATGCAAACTAGTATCTCCATACCCCATGTTTGGTTCATTAGATTAGAATACAAGTAGGTCTAGGTTTGAGATAGAATGGTCCTTTCCCACCAATTCTATCCCAGTAAAAAGGGTGGGATACGATGGGAAAAAGGGTGGGATACGATGGGAGATGAATCCAACGAGAAAAAATTGAAGGTGAGAATGATAGGCCTAGCTCTATTCCAGTGAGATAGAAATGCGGTTATTACTGCCGTAGTGCTGCTCATCGTGAGGTAAGCTGCTGCTTGCCTTGCCGCTTGGTTGTCAGAGTTGTCACCCCCCGACTCGTCGCAGCGCCAAGCAAGCCATTCCCACACCAAAGACTCTCGAAGCATCATGATCAAGCAGCTGCAGCTTTCCTGTCGTCGTGTTGTACACCTCCACTGAGTAGCGAGCAAGAATTGCTCACACACATAGGACTTAGAATATTTGCAAGGTGCTAACTCACACAGAGCCACGCGGAAGGAGTATATAAGAGCAACTCCAGTAAGGCCCCTACTTAAGCCCCCTAGGACCCAGAACGTGTGCAAGATGCTAACTCACACAGAGTCACATGGAAGGAGTACATAAAAGCAACTCCAGTAAAACCCCTACTTGAGTCCGTATAGCCAAATATGGGGCTCAGGCTAAAAAAACGTGCTCCAATAGGGCTCCTACTTAAGTAAGGCCTCCACTGCGAGCGCGAGCACATGGGTGTGTTTCCGAGGGCATGAGCACATAGGAGCAACAACCTCCACCGTGAGTGCGAGCACACGGGACCGACCTCCATCACGTGCGCAAGTACAAATACACAGGAGCATCTCTCAATCCCATGAGTGACCGAATAGGCCACGACGAGCTCTCGAAGCGACACCCTCAGCCAGCAGAGCTCGCGGCTTCCAATAGCTAGGATCTCGCCTTCCTGGCAGCGAGATCCATCCTTCCACACGCACGCAGCAGGGCTTCTCCACGACGCGGGCAAGCTCAGGTTCCTCTGCGAGTGACCTTAGGCTCCTTTCTCCTAGCTTCTTCCTCAGACGTGCTCTTTCTAACGCCCCCACGCTGCCTCCATCTCGACACGAGCAGTTGCTCCTTTTGTGACGGCTACAGGGAGCGGCCGTCGTGGGCAACTGCCTCCTCCTCGTGGATGTGGCGGCTACAGGGGAGCGAAGTCACGGGTGTGACTGTGCTTCACACCTTGCTCTTCCTTCTATGGCCGAGCGCCCTGCTCTTCCTTTTGTGGCCAAGTAAGTTTATGAAACATGAGTCCCAGATGTCATTCTCGCTTGGAATGAATTTGATGGCTTGTTTTGAGGGCTATTGCTAGAGCGTAGCCTAGAAAATTGGGCTCTCAAAAGTTGCATTGAGTCCCCAAATGGAAAATATGGGTTCTGTTGTTTAGGCTATTGTTAGAGATGATCTAAGGACGAATTCACATGTGTGTGGATAAGAGGACAACATGCTTTTCATAATTTTTTTTTAACATATATGGGCCCTAATTAAAATCTAAACCCAAACCCATTATCCAAACAAAGGATTGGTGTCATGATCTTATTTCCCAATCCATAACCCAATTATCCATATCTCATGTCCCATTCTATATCTCGATTCCTTTCCCGTCCACCACCCAAACGTCACCTGGGTGGAGTATGGGACAACCCGTGGATGAGTTAAGTCAAAGAGAGCTGGTGAGCGAGGCAGCGATCATGCGAGTTAATTACTCGTTGATTCATATATTGTCCAGTCTTATGGTCCTGCTGTCCTACTTGGTCCTACTAGTTTTTTTTTTTTTTTTTAATAAAGACCTTCTGTCCTACTAGGTAGGTTGATTCATATATCATGCTTGACCAACCTAGGAAGGCTAAGTCATCACATTTATTTGTGTTCCGACGAGAGACGTAGGTCATCTTGCTCCCAAGTCTGATCCCATTGCCAGCTCCACGTGCATTCGTCAAGTAGAGGCATGCCCGCACAAGTGAATGGAAAAAAACGTGCTTCTCCTGTTCCAACATAAATATGTTTTAGGATTCTTAGATTAGAAGAGGTGATACTCAGGTCAGTTTTAGTGGGATTCATATTTTAGATTCTAACGCTCATATCTTAGAAACAATGCAAAACTCTCTCTACATGTAAAACTTCTATCATCACCCTTTTCATCCATAGTGTCATTTTAGCATATTTAATGTCCATAAAAACTCCATTGAGATTGGCTTTAAAAATTACTTATTTACACATATGAAAACCTATTTCAGCATATAATTAATGGTGTTATCTTAAAATTAAAGAGAGGAAAAAAACCTACTATAATTAGGTTGAACATGCCTATAAATCCATTTATTTTGAGATATATTTGAAAATTAAAATGCTAGAAGTGTACTCTATTTGTTTTAGGATTGATGAAGTATAATGATAGGACATCAAGTCACATGCTTCGGTAGATGCATTGCATATGACAAACTGTTTGACCGGCACATTATTATGTTCATTTCAGCTTGACGTGTTGGTGGCGGCAAGGCGTAGGACGGTAGGAGGGTCAGAATCAGACCAGGCAGAAGCGTCAGTCTGTGCGCGATGGGTGGGCATGCAGACGACTGACCCGGCCAACTAGGCAAGTGCTTTCGATCGATGGGTTCTTCAGTCATCAGCCTGCATATGCATACGCAGTGGTCCTGCATTGGGGACTAGGGTCGGTCCTCCTCTCGAAAGGTTTTTTTTTAAAAAAAAAAAAATCCTATTCCTTGGTTTCTTCTTTGCATAGACGGCTAGCTTATAGCTAGGCTTCTAGATGGTATTTGGTTTATTTTGGGAGTTTTTTTATAATGGTTAGAAAAGTACTATTGGTATCTCCAGGTACTTTCAAATTTTCTATTTTTCCAACTAAGTAATTGAGGAAGGTTATTTATGAAATATAATTTATATTATAGAGGATATTTTGGTAATTGAGGTTGTGCCCGGTTCTTTTTGCCATTTGTTTCTCTCCATCTGGCTAGCTAGCTAGCTATGTTCCTGCACGTCTACACTCAGTCCATGACGATATCAAGCAACGGAAAGCAACGAGGGTTTCCGGAAAGATGTGGGCGCGCGTCAGATTTGATCACAATGGGCATGCTGCTTCAGAAAGCACGAACGCCGCGCACTGCAGCTATCAATGCGAAGAGCAGCTGCCCACGGAGGGACGTACGGACGACCGGCGGTGGCTGCGCAACTGTCGTCCGTCAGCAACGATCCCAGCAAAGATTGAGACAGACAAGGGAGGAAAGTCCCAGTTTTGCCCTTCATTAACTACCGAAATTACAAAAATAACCTTAAATTCAGAAAAAATTCGGAACTAGCACATCTATTCTAGTACTGATCCTATCTATTTTAGTACCGTCCTCACCAATTTGCAACTTTCAGGTACTTTTATATAGGTATCTCCTATTTTTATACCGCCCGAATCTTGTTTCGTGGATGACTCATGTTTTTTCCAACTATTATAAAATCTATAAACTCTTATAAAGCTAAACCCTATTAACTATTTCTTTGAACATACAAGTTTATCCACCTCATAAATCCACTATTGATTGTATTTATGACCAATTAGTATTTGTAATCATGATCAAGATACATCATCCATCACTAACATGTATTTAGTTGTACACATCAGCGTGTCATGTCATCCACTAAAATAAATTTATAATTGTTTATTCTTTTGTATATGTAAATTTATTTTAAATCATTAGTAATTTCTACGGCAATGCGTGAGATATTCACCTAGTTTCTCTTATTTTGGAGACGTTAATGTGAATGGATCACCCTGCTATCGGTTTGCACTCAGCAGATATCAAATTTCGTTTGGATGGCTCCTGCGGACAGTGATGTACGGGGCCGTAATCGTTCCCGCTGATGGACGGGTGATATCGCTCTCCTAAGGACTCCACCAATCCAATCCCACGTCAACCGATAGCATGCTGGCCAAACCAAACATTAAGTAACGTGACTTAATCCCGCTATAACCCGATAGTGGGGTAAAAAGGTAGACGTAGATGGGTTCCCAGTACTAATGCTATTCTTGATTAATTGTTCTCACGATTGCCTGATGATTCCTCTCTCCCTAAAAGAATCAACTCCTAGTAATATTAGGGCAAATTAGTGAACAAGAGAAAATACTATAATGCTCCTTGTTAAGCTGAAAGATCTTAATAGTTTTCTAGTTACCAAGACTTTTAGCGTGTGTTTAGTTCAAAAACCATATATGATGGGTTGACTCCTTTCCAGTATTTTGGGTTGGGTTGCATCTTATGTTTAGTTATAGGAACGGAGTTATTCTATGTTTTCTATTTAGTTTGAAAATAAAAGGATGTGGGTTGAGGACCCTGACATTGGGTCCCATGTGTGTCATCCTCTTTTCTTCCTTCTTTCATGGCTTTCTTCTCTCCTATTCTGCACCTTCTCGTAGCCTAGCACCAAATCAACGCATAAGAGTCGATCACCCGCTAGTAGCATTAAGCACCCGCCGCCGCTTTGCCCCTATAGCCACGCCGCCCGGGTGCACCCAGTCCAGCAGGGAGCCAGGGAGCTGCTGTGCTCCGCCTGTGGACACCGCTCCCTCAACCTCTGCCTTTGAAGCCTCGACGCTACTCCCTTGACCTCCACCTACCGAGCTCCAACACCGCACCTTGAACCTCTGCTTGCCAGGCCTCGACATCGCGACCGCGACTTCTACCACCCGCTGAGGGCTCCGAAGGATCTTCGCCGCCCGCCTTGCCGCCCGTTGAGGGCTTCGGAGGATCTTCGCCGCTGCCCAAAGGCCTGTCGCCAGCCAAAGCTCCGCCACACCCCAAGAGCCGCCCGTCATAGCTCCGTTGCAGCGTTGAGCAGTGACTCCTAGCACAACTACCGTCACGGAGAAGTGGGTTGGATCAATTTCTACGTATCAGAGGAATGAGGTGAACTTGGATTGAGGGAATGCTCCTCCTATGGGTTCAACCGAACCTACATGGAACACCTTGAAAAGTGGGATCAACTTAACCCGGTCTCCTTTTCGAGCCAGAAACGAAACACGTGCTTAATTGAATATTGTTCGTTTGAACTGTTAAATGTGGTTGTCACTGCACATATCTCTCTACTAGTCTAACAACCAAATCAGTTTGGGGATTGGAGGATTTGGTGGGGCTGTGATTAAAGAGATATGTGCAGGACCAAGATTCTAGAGGGATAAAGTGGGTCAGTAGACCTTCAACTCAAGAGTTAGATCTTTTGAGACAAATTTTTGCTCTAGAAATTGATATTCTTAAATATGACACACACTACGTGCACAACTGTTCCGCCAACTAAAAAAGTTAGCATCCCCATGGACCGACCAATCGGTCAAAAGAAATAATAGTCGATCAAACAAACACTAGTAGAAAAACAATTTTTTTTTTTGTACTATGGATTTATTTTTATAGACGGATTCGATTAACGGATGCAAGTAAAAATCAAATAGAGGCCCAAATAAAAAACCACCATGAACCGCCACTCTTAAAAACATCCACTACAAATGCACTAGAATTTTAAATTTTTAATTTTTGAAATGACTTCAAAATGAGAAACACTTTACATGAAAGTTGTAGATCTTAAAAAATTATAAAACCTTGTAGTTGAAAAGTTTTTTATTTGAAAGCATATAGTTGAATTTTTTTTTTTCAAAAAGCCTCAGATGGAGCTAAATGAAAGTCATAGATCTCAAAAAGTTATAAAACTTTATAGTCCACCACTTTTTCATTTGAATTCATTTAGACCCGAAATGTTTAATTTACCGTTGTTTTTGCATAATATGTGGGGAATTATAGACACAAATGAGTGATGAGTGGAGTTGTAGAAAGGACTACGCATGAGGGGGGGTCGATTTCACTGGCCTCTCCTACTTTGGTGGGTTCAGAAAATGTAAAATGCGCAACTTGTGACTAGTGATAAATGATTTTCATCGGCCTCTCCTATTGACGGGTTCAAAAAATACCAGTGAAAAACCTATACAACCGTCAATAAAAATCTTTTTAGTATTAGTGAAATTAAATGACATGCATAAAAGAAATCAATGTTCCCCATTGATCGTTCGGTTGACCTGATCGACTCTGAAGAGATCAGTTATTAAGTACTCTCTCTGCTCGAAATTATAAGATGTTTTGATATTTCTAGATTCATAATGACTTTTGTTACACACCTAGATATACTCCTCACGTTCTAAATTATAAGTCGCTTTGACTTTTTTTATATATCTATTTTGCTATGTATCTAGATATAATAATGTGTCTAGATATATATATAGCAAAATAAATGAACCAAAAAAGTTAAAACGACTTATAATTTGGAACGGAGGAAGTAAATATTATGAGCTTAGAAATACAAAAACATTTTATAATTTAGGATAGTGAAAGTTATACTTAGACTACACTACATTACTAGTCCATATGGCATGCAAGCACTAATTGTAATTGCAATAAATCATGGTCTTGGCTAGGCCGTCGGTGATGGCGACGTCGATAGCCTGAGACAGACACATATTCCAGGCGGCCGCATAAATAATGTACGTACTAAACTATGTGTATATAATAGGCACACGGCTTCGGTTTCTCAACACACTCAACGTACGACACGCGTTAGGACTCCATGGAAATTAACAATAAACAAAACACGATGAAGCAGGCGAGGCATGCATCGTCGTGGTCGTGGAATATCCCATCCATTATCCGTCCATATACCTAGCTGGCTTCGATGGACAATGCAAGCATTATCAGCGTGTTTGGTTCTCGGAACGGCATCGTACGGTGCCGTCCGAAGTGTCCGAACCTGTATGTAATGTTTGGATTGCTGGAGTAGAACCATGCTATGCGTCATCGAATGGTATATGATTCGCCAGTATAACCAAGTCATCAAGAGTCGTTCCTCTAGAAATCATTGATTGAACCATGTCAGATGTGCTGATGTTGGATGGGGCCACTCCCCAAACCAAACAGCCTATAACCATCATATATATTTGAAATTAAAAGCTTGCTTCGTCCACACGTAGAAATTAAAATGCATTAATTGCATAAACTATACACATATGGAGTAGTAAGGCCTTGTTTAGATGGTGAGAGGAGAGAGATTGAAAAGTCCTGAAGACTTCGTTTTTATTTGGTAAATATTGTCCAATCGTGGTCCAACTAGGCTCAAAAGATTCGATCTCGTGATTTACAACCAAACTATGCAATTAGTTATTTTTTTATTTATATTTAATACTCTTTACATGCGGCAAATCATTTGTGAGAGGGAGAGATTGAAAAGTCCTGTAGCATTTCGTTTGTATGTGGTAAATATTGTCCAATCGTGGCCCAACTAGGCTCAAAAAGATTCGTCTCGTGATTTACAACTAAACTGTACAATTAGTTATTTTTTATTTATATTTAATGCTCTTTTTATATGCGGGTATAAATTAATGTGATGGAGAGAGAGTGGAAAAACTTGCAAGTTGCATGTGCATCTAAACAAGGCCTAACTAGCAGTAGTAACGCGTTGCAATTGGAGTGCAGCTCCAAGTGTTGACCTTATTACCAAGCAGTAGCACCCATCCAAGTCAGTACAACAGGATCGGATCAGCCTTGGAATACGTGCCCTGCACCCACCGAGTCACCAACGCAATCAAGAAGCGGCTGAGGTTGAGAACGGAATCAATGACTAGATGCAGGTATATTCTCTCTCGGCTCCGTTGCAGGCACAAGGGAAGCCAATGCAAGTTGTACTGTTGTTGACCGAGACCGGCAAGAAAAGTACAAAGAGGAAACTTCTACGAAATTAGACTGTTGGTGTCTTAAATCAATTTTTCAGGACCAATAACCGTCTTTTTCTTTTTTTTTTCTGCAATATAGTACTTAACATCTTCATTATATTGTCGTTTCTTGTGATAAGCCTTTATTTATCACTAGTAAGGAGCCATTTGGAAGAACTCCTATGAACTCTAGCTCCTCAAACTTATGCAATGTACTGTCTATTAGATTAATTTTTCTCTATTATTCAAATGAACTAGGAGCTTAGAGGAGCTCCTCTAGCTTTGGCTCCTCAACCGCACGAAGTCAGAAACATAAAAACAAAAATGATATATTATTTATTGGAGTTATTTCTCTCAATTATTCTATTGAACTGGAGCCGAGAGAAGCCACTATTTTTAACTTCTCTAGCTCCTCTGATTCCTCAATCAATAGGCACGGAGCCGTAACCGGAAGAGTCTGACCAAACAGGTCTAATAATATATACCATAACAATAGGACCAATATATGATGCACTGAGCACAGGTGAAACGTAGGATCTTCGTGACGGTACCATGAATCCAAACACCAGGCCAGCAGGCTGCGAGAAGCATGGAAACAAACCCTTGCATGCAGACGCACAAATAGGACAGGATTGATCTTTTAGTTTGTTGCTTCATTGGCGTCTCTATCTTTTTGACTCAACATTGGCGTCTCTATCTGCTGCTTAATAATTCACTTGCATGCCCTTAAACTACTAGTTAGTACTCAACTGCAAGAAACCGTGTATAATTAAATTAAATTAAATATCCTCCCTCCTACTATCCTAAATATGTATAGAAACATTCAATACGTTTGTTTAAGTCAAACTTCTTTAAATTCTATCTTCAAAAAATCTGAATATATCATCATAGTGGTTTTTCATCAGTCTTGTCTCAGTGACAAATTCCATAGCGATAGTTTTCAAAACTACCATATCATATAAGATAAATTAAATCATATAAGATAAAATTAAACACTAATGAAACACCCAATAGTTTCATAGACATTCGAATTCACGTTCTATATATGCATGGTTTCATTTAGTTTCATGATTTATAGAGAATTGGTATTCATGCCCTAATGAACTATATATGTTAGCTTGTGGTGTCAATCTCAAATTAGTTTTTTTGATAAAGTAACAAAGTTGACAAAGTTTAACTATTAACCTACATACTTGTGTTCTCGATCGGAGGGAGTAAATAAATCATTATATATACGCGTATAGCGCTTGTGCTTGCTTCTTCTCCGGTGGTACCGCTAGCTGTATTGTACTGTAGCATAATAACAGCAAGCGCCCGCCGCACATGGCAGTGGTCAGCGCCCGCAGCTCTCCCCGTTCCTTCCTCCCCACCGTTGCCACCGTCGCCTCAGCCGGACGCCGAGAGGATGTTCATGCGCGGAGGGGCGGCCGCTCCACCGGCACTAGCGGCGGTAGCCTCAGGAGCGCCAGCCTCAGAGACATTGACGAGGAGGCTGCCGTGGTCGTGGCCGACGACGATGGAGGTGGCGGGGCGAAGGTCTATGTCGCCGTCGGGAAGGACCTCAAGGACGGCAAGTCCAACCTCGGCGCCGCTCAGGGCCTCGGGCTCGTCGGCGGCGATCTCAAGCTCGTCCTGCTACATATCCACCAGCCTGCCGACAGGATCATGAGCGGTAAATAACAAACCATCAACTTTATTTAATTTGCTTGTTTAGTTTCTAGCCCTTGTCTCGTTTCCATAGCCTAGCCTAGCTAGCTGCTAGCTGAGCTAACACAGTCGCCACGCCTGCAAAATAAGTAATTTTTCCTGAGCTAACACAGTCGCCACGCCTGCAATATAAGTTGCTTATGACCAAAATAAGCTGAGATTAAAAGCAAAAGATGTATTTTTTTTTTTTTTTTGCCACAATTCCCTCCACAGCACCTATGCACTAAAACGCAGAAGTTGAGCCTGACTAGCTTATTTTCACCACCTAGCGTTTAGGACTGCTCCGTATTTTTCAACTTCGCTTTATTTTTTCAAGTCAAATAAGCTCCGCTCCACTTAACTCTGCTCTAGAAATAAAGTAGAATTATGAAACACATAAATAAATCTTTGAGTTTGTGTAGCAGAGTATACAAAGCAGTCCTAAACAGACTCTAACTATTGTTTCACGCACGCAAAACATTGTGTAAGCATAAATGAACTTATTAGTGATGCACACAAAAATTTGTAATCATAGAGATGGAATTAACACTGATCTATGTTTTCTATGTTAATTTCTGTGTCTGTAGGATTAGGTTGCAAGGTTCTTCCAAGCCAGCTAGAAGAAAACGAACTCAAAGCATTCAGGCAGATTGAACAAGAAGCGACGAACACACTTCTGGACACCTACGTGAACCACTGCAGATCGTATCTCAAGGTCAGTCAATTATTTAATTTCCTTCAGCCAGCTGTAAAGTTCTACTTCTAAGAATTTTTTTTATTTGTATTGTATCTCTGTGCTCTGGTCCACTGTCTATGGATCTACCCCAAATTATTTGTCGTTTTCGGTTTTCGTGCCACAAGTTTGACCTGATTTATAAAAAAAAAATACGTGCAATATTTATACCTCTAATATTTTTTTAAAAAAAACTACTAATTATGATACTAATTAATGATATTTATTATTTACAAAAATTGCCGGCAGTTGTTTCTCAAGAAGCGAAAGTGATAGATATTTCGGGACGGAGAAAGTACGGTCATCAGGTCTACCTGAACTTCGTCGTGGGGAAAAAGTCAGAGTACATCATAAAAAAAAAACCTCAGCTAGTAATAAGGAAAATGCTAAGGCAGGATTTTTTTTTTTTAAAAAAAAATTGCTGTTCCTCATAAGCGACAAAAATAGGCAGTGCATCTTTTTCTATTTATATGCCATTGCCATACCACTAAAACATTAACTTTTACAGGTGCAAGCTGAAACATTGATCATTGAGAAGAACAATGTCGCAAATGGCATTGTAGAGCTAATTAATCAGCATCGCATCACAAAGCTTGTCATGGGAATGTCTTCCTTCTCAACGTATGCAGACATACAATTATTCCAATGCTATGATGGCTTTGTCATAAATCATACATGTTTATCCTAAACTACATAGATTACTATTATATATATAGATGTAGCGCACCATCTTTCGTTTTGTGGAATACCTGAGCATCATCTGAGTTATGAACCTGAGCATCATCTGAGTTATGAAAGCTGGGCTATGTAAATTCATGCGTGAATATAGAGGCCAGATTATTTTCCGCTATCTAAAAAAGTCTGAGTTGTGAAAGTATTAGGTTCAATCTGTTCATCGCCAGATCTGTTGCTTTCCATATTAATAAGTACAAGAAAGGCAACAGGTCGATAGCCAACAGAGAAGATACTTCATCGCCACATCTCTTGCTCAAATAAAGTACTTAGCCCTTCAGCTCCAGCTTGATCGTTAACCCGGCTGCCTTAACTTGTTTTGCCACTTTGGCGAGTTGTTGGTTGTCCTTGGCCTCAGTGCCATCCTGTACATAAATCCTCCTTTCCCCCCTTAATGCATTGGCAGAGCTCCTGCCCTACTTTCATCTTCTTGCTAAAACAAAGTATCAGTAACAAAATCCAGTGCTTTTTGTTTCATGCATACTTGTTCCATGGTACATGGCAATCACACGGTGTGATTGAACTTCTTATAAGCAAAATATGATTTATTAGTTACCATCATCCTGTCTAAATTAGAGGTCAGCTCTGTTCTTTATGTTGTTTGAGAGATATGGCTACCCTCATTATTAATAAGGGAGACAGACAGAAGTTCAGCACATTACAAGCATGAGTGGCACTACCACCAGTTGTTTATGTTGTTGACTATTGATTTCCATGAACAGGAAGAGGAAAGTACCCAAGTCAAAAGTTGCAGCCATTGTGCATCAACAGGCCAAACCGTATTGCCAGATCTTCTTCATTTGCAAAGGGTCTCTTGGTTGCACTAGGTATTTATTACCCTTCGACCTTCATGCATCCCAGCTGCTCAAAAATTGTATAGCAATCCTGACTTGTGCAATGACTCACCATCATTTTTTTGGGCAACCTGGTAAAACAATGTCGTCGTCGTACATCATCATTTTCAGGGATACCAATCTGGACTCTGCAAAAGCAGATTCACCTAGAAGCAGTTCTGCAAGCACTCTCTCAGATGATGCTGAGTTATCTATCAGATCGGTGTCACTGCCACCAGGGCATCCTGGTTACAGGGGCAACCCTGATGAATCATTCCTACCTCGGCGGTCACACTCCGTTAGTTACCCCTCAACAGGATTGATAGGAAACAATATGGAAAGGATGTCACCTATAGCACAGCAACATGTGAAAATAATAAATTGCTCTCCGAACTCCAGCCTCCCGAGCAATGAAGGGTCCTCCTCATCGAGTCTAAAGGACTCAGACAGTTTAGATGGGTCGCCAATACCGGCCTCAATTATCAGCTATGAAGAGCGACAAACGTCTATGGTAATTCCAGAACTGAGTAGTGTTATTTAATAATGAGCTAGCCAACATAACTGTTGGTATAGTGTTATAAGCTGAAACCATTTTCTATGTGTTAAAAAAAACATCAGGTATCAGGTGCCCCTGTGCTAAACCAAATGCAATACCTCTAGGCATGACCAAAGGCCATAAACAAGTTGTAGTTTCAACTCTTCTTTTCTCTCTACCGTTCTAGGAACAAATTAAAGCCTATTGAAGTTTTGGGAATGCAAACTTAAAATGATACTAATCATGTGGCATTGATGTCTATATGGTAGTAACTCAATGTAATATATGGAGTGTATATCTTTTATTCCATGATCTAAAGAAAATGTAAATATGTGGGAGAGCTCCCTTGCTATGATTGGTGGTGTCATCTGGTGTCAAGAAAAAAGCACACCCTTTGTTGAGAACTTAGAATATGTTGCTTTGCTTTATCATATATTTGCAAATTTGAAACAGCCATGAACATTTGGCTGATGCTCTTGATTCTGCAAAAGATACTTATAGTAGTTGGATAATGCTCTGTTATTTGTTGAACTCAAAGCAGATCTTAACCTTTTGCAGGTGGAAAATGGCATGCATAATGAAGTGTTTGAGCAGCTACAGCAAGCCCGCACTGAGCTAGAACGATCAAAAAAGGAAGCATCTGAGGGCCGGCAAAAAGCAGAAAGGGACCTGTTCGAAGCTTCCATGATGGTATGACTCTTGTGCTTTCATGAACTACTTTCTTGCTTAACCATAGTGTTACATTACATGTTAAGATCCAAATGCCAGCAAGGTAAACATGAGATATTTTTCCTGCAGTTCAAAGCACGGGAGAATTCACTCCGCAAAGAAAAAAAGGAGGTAGAGGAAAAACTGACCAAAGAAAAGTCTATTCTTGAAAAGGAGAAGTTGCAGATATACAATGATCTACAGAAGGCAAATGAGCAAAGGGCACAGCTTGAGAACAAGCTTCTCCAGACCAACTCTCTTCTGGAAGAGCTCCAGCAGCTGCAAGGAGAGCTGCAGCGTGAGAAACAAGACGCTCTACAAGAAGTTGAAGAGATGCACAAACTATACAGCAACAGAAATTTTGCCTCTGCCGGTGAAGTTTCCTTGACAGAGTTTAGCTACAGTGAGATTGAAGAAGCAACAGACAACTTTGATGTATCAAGGGAGATTGGACAGGGTGGATGTGCAAGTGTCTACAGGGGTTTTCTCCGTCAGACCACTGTGGCCATAAAAGAAATTCAACCGAGAAGGCGCAGTAGGAGAGAAAGAGTTCAATGATGAGGTAATTTCACTTTTCAGCCACTGCAGTTCAAATGTAGGCTTTATTTGCATGGGAGGAAACATGAATCTAACACTGCAACTTTTTTGAAAATATTACTTACAGGTGGAGATTCTATGTAGGATGAGACATCCAAACCTTGTCACTCTCATTGGAGTGTGCAGAGATCCCAAGGTGGTGGTTTATGAATTCATGCCAAACGGAAGCCTAGAGGACCGCCTTCAGTGCAAGCTACACACTGAGCCACTCCCATGGAGAATGCGCATCCGAATTGCTGCCGACATCTGCACAGCGCTCATCTTCCTCCACTCCAACAAACCAAAAAGCATCGCCCATGGTGATCTAAAGCCTGACAATGTCCTCCTTGATGCTAACTTCATAGCCAAGCTGGGAGACTTTGGAATTTCTCGATCCTTAGACCTGACAAATACCACTGTCACCCCTTACCACAGAACGGACCACATAAAAGGCACATTGGGGTACATGGATCCAGGGTACATGGCTTCGGGGGGGAGCTTACAGCGCAGTACGGCGTCTACTCCTTTGGAGTTGTGCTGATGCGATTGCTAACAGGCAAGAGCCCACTTGGCCTTCAGAGTGAGGTGGAGGCATGCATGAACAGCGGTGTCTTGCACGAGATACTTGACGCCTCTGCAGGGGAATGGCCTCTTGAGCACGCTGAGGAGTTGGCAAGACTAGCTCTCAAATGTTGTAAGTTAAACCGAAAAGGACCGCCCTGATCTTGCAAAAGAGGCATGGGGTATCCTGCAAGCTATGATGAATGAACCGCCACCTTCTTCACCGCAACCTCTGGAGGCACAGGCACCATCATATTTCATCTGCCCAATGACACAGGTCAGCTGCACTTTGTTGAAGCTGACACTAATGCCAGTAGCACTCAACATGACAAGAGTAGCGTGAGACTAAAAAAATAAATCATTTCACCTACACAATCACATATTCACATACATTCCTATATGGGCCTGACAGTAAAGTTTACCACAGTACACCCTCATTATATTTTTGCTGTTAGTTCCCAGCTAATATAATGTTGCATTTATTGTGATGTTTCAGGAGATTATGCGAGATCCACACATTGCCGCTGATGGATTCACATATGAAGGTGAGGCCATTAAAGATTGGATCAAAAGGGGGCATACAATGTCTCCCATGACCTACCTTAATTTGACGCACCACGAGTTAATTCCAAACAATGCCCTTCGCTTCGCTATACAAGAATGGCAAATGGGACAGCAGCAGCGATTTTGAGTTTCTGACCACACAGTACATTCGGTTTGCATTGTGTCAAAGTTTCTGAAGTGAGCCAATTGGTGCCAATTTCCAGGGTGTACATACACGTTCTAGGCAGCCTTTCTTCCTCTTACAATAATTTATCAAAATTTAGAGCTCTGAGATAAAGTTTGATGTGCATGTCACTCTTAGGGCTCACATGCTTGGGATGAACTGATATGTAATACTCCCCTCCATTCTAAATTATAAGATGTTTTGACTTTCGGTAGGTAGCTTTTGCTATGCACTTAGTGTCTGTTTTGATGCAACCTAAGTTAGTTGCCCGGACATTTTACAAGACTGTGACATGCCAGCTAGCAGCTGCAAAAATGCCTGATCAGACAAATTAAGAATAGACGAATTGTACCACGGTATGTGCCTGAGCAGGTGAAAGAGACTAGCACGTTTGGTTTATTAGTTGCCTGGGCCTGCACTCAACTTTATCTCAACTCAGGCTAGCCCAAGCCTGTCTAGGTCAATGCAATTAGTCTTGTTTGGTTGTCACGTACTTACTCCGTCCCTAAAAGATTGTCGCCTGCGCTTCCCGAGAAAAAACAACTGCTGGCACTTTAATAAATAATAAATACCATCGATTAGTATCATAATTAGTATCATCGGAAAGATCTTTTGATTTAGTTTTTTCACAAATTTATTTGGGGATATAAAATATTGCACGTATTTTCTACAAATCAAGTCAAACTTATGGCACGAACACCCAAAGCGACAATCTTTAAGGGTCGGAGATCTTGTTTGGTTACCTAGTCTTACCTTCGTCTGCTCTGTTTGTTGTCACCGGTGCTGGATCCTTGCTTTCCCAGGTACAGGATTATGTGCTCCAACACCACATCAAAACAAGCTTCATGGTGACTGCTTCGTCCATCTGAGTGCCTTGTCAGTCATTGCATCGAACACCTTGAGTTCATGATTGATAACACCGCTCCAAGCAGAGTAGCAGTCAGTGAGCAGAAGCGCCTCAATCCTTCAATCCTGCACACCGAGCAGCTGCCCTAGGCCAGCCAGAGCCCACCTGCGGCCGTCACGACACGGCACACCTCCTGCTGGCGGCGTACGGAGGTTGCGCCAACCGGGTCGCCAAAGAACAGAACCACGCTGCAAATCTCTCTCCTTTCAGCTGACTGCTCGTCTCGCTCCGGCATGAATTACTTGCCCTTCCCCTCTGCCACGCACTGCAGCAGCCAGTAGGTGCAAAGAGCGCGGCATGCGGTAGCGGCGACGGTGGTGCCGGCTTCAGCAATCCCTATGGCCGCAGCGGCGGCGGTGCCGGCGCCGGAGAACCTCGCGAGGAGGACAAGGAGAAAACCTCAAGCAAGCGGCTATTCCAGTTTCCCACACACGCGTCGGCGGTGAGGCATGGTGTGGGTAACGCCATCGGGAGGTGAAGAGATTCATGGGACGCTCTACGGAGGCTAGCGCGCGTCTGGCTCGCTGGAAATGACCGATGTCTCGTTCGGTAAGCATGGGTAGTGGGTGTACCTTCCAGCAGGATTTATAAGTGGGCGGAGTGTAATAAGCTGCAACGGTTAATTTTTTTAGAAAAAAAATATTATTTCGACAACTAATAAGTTGGCTGAGAAGTTAAAGTAAACAAGAATCGGTTTATATCTCTATGGTTCCGGAGAAAAAGATTTGGCTTTTTCTACGTTCCAAACACTTGTTATTACTTTCGCTTTATTTTACTACTACATATTTCTTCAGAAACCTAAATGATCTTGCAAAACATTCCTACAAATTTCGTCTATTAATGGATGGACCTCGGGAGAAGCGGCTGCCTCGTACTCCCTCCATACCTCAATAGTCAATACAAGTTGTTCTGCGGTTCCACAAAGTAAGGCGTTTTAGCTTTGTGTAGGATGGGATCCCACTCTATGTTAAGTAAACACTAGTTCAATCGTTATATCTCTATCTTTTATATGTGAATAAAAAAATAGAAATAGAACAGATAGGAGGACCCAAGTATTGGCTGTATTTTTTAATGCAAAAGTGGTGTTGTGCACTTTCCATCAACAATTACTGTGTGTCTTCTCAATTTATCAGCTCGAGCAATAATTCATTTATAGGGGTGCCGTGGTCTTTTACCACATGTCTTGGGCTCTGACTCCATCCAATCCTAAAACAACTTATATTGAGGGACAGGGGAATGATTCACCATTAGTTTATTAAAGGAGATGCTTAACCCAGGCTTAGGGGAACAGCCGCTGCCGCCTCCCTCAAGCCACTTCCTTGCCACCACCGCCTCCGGCCCCCGTTCTTCTGCCACCGGCCACGCTATCAGTGGCGAGGAGTGAGGGTCTGTCCTTTTAGCAGATCTACTGTTTTTTAGGTTTTCCTATTTATTTTTTCTTTTCTCCATAATAATTTTGGCTAGGGTTTAGCTAGCCGATTCGATGTTTTCGATCCGGCTTTTTTTTCATATTGTATCGGCTGGTGGATGTGTCGTCATCTTCAATGATGGCATGCTCTTCCTACAGAGATCGAGGTATATTGTCATAGTCCTTCTTGAGAAGGGATTGGATCTATTTTTCCCCTTCTGCGAGATTGTCTTTCTGGCACCCGGTGATGCTACTAGCGGTAGCGGATTTGTCTTTCCGGTCGCTGGCGGTGATGCGAGCGGTGTCAGATCTTATGTTCGGTTCAACCTTCAGAAAATATGGCAATGTGCTTTCAGCGCTCTTTACTCCATGCAGTGATTGAGCATATTGCGCCTCTCTTGCGGTCTCTATGTTCGTGGAGTCTTTTGATGGTTGGGACTGTGGGTATCAAATTCAAATCTGGTGTACTTCTATGGTCGCGATGAAACTTCCTGATGGAATATATGCCGTCAGATGCAAGGAAGATGAAGTTTAGGAACCTAGTGGTATGCTTTAATATAATTTTATTTTATGTTAAGATCTCAATTTGTAAATGAAATACAGTCCCTTTTAAAAAAAAAAGAAGATGCTTAGCCAACACCAATCTACGTCGTTAGACCGGCTCCAGGAAACACGATTAACCGTGGCACCAAGTCGGAGACGGACGCCCCACCCACCTCCGGAAAGCCAAACGCTTGCGATATACAGTAGTATAATGTGTACAGTAGTAGCGAGGGTTCAGGTGCTAATACAAGTGATTCCATTTTAATCACGGATAAGATCGACTTGGAGAGTTTAGTGGTCGTCGACCTTGGCAATATGCATGGCATGTGTGCTCTCACTAGTAGTTGCAGTAGCCATGCAAGGAAATTTCGCGTGGCCTTTTCGGACTTGCACGGCCATTAAGATGTTATGTTCTTTCCATATTTTGATTGCGGTCACAATGGTCAATCTCCATGCATTTTCTCGGTCCGCCGGAAAGGAATACCGTCGATTTCGATGGGAAAACAAAGGCAATCTGACAAAACATCCTGGCCGGCCAGACGGCGACGACGTCGTAAACTATGGATTAGGAAATTATAGGCCACGCAATGCAGTGACCAGCTTAGCTTCCACGCAGTTCCTATACGGTTTGCTTGCAGGAAACTCGAATACTCGGTCATAGCTTCCTTCCTTTCTCACGAGCCAGAGCTGGGGAAAGGAATAAAATTAAATCATAGCTCCTCGTACTTTTGGTGTAGTTTCGCTCTTTTACTATACCGACGCTGCTACTACCGAAGCTAGAGTCGTGACAAACGTACGTTTTATTTTGAGACACTTATAAACCTGCTGATCGATAAACTGAAATAACTATTATTTTTTTTATAGAAAAATAGACTGATATGAATGTACCTGAGACTGCCAGGTAAGTAATTGGTTCAGCAGATGAAGGGTCATGTACACCGGATATAGAAGCAACAATACAACCGATGCTTTGCCTATAGTCCCTCAGTCTTAAATTAACTGCCGTTTTTCGGTTTTTTCGTGCCACAGGTTTAACTCAATTTATAGATGTGTTTAACATTTATATCTCTAAATAAATTTATTAAAAAAACTAGATTTAAAGATCTTTCTAGTGATATAAAAATATTAATATTTTTAAAACATATTTAGTTAAAGTTATTTCTCGAGAAAGTAAAAAAACATTAGTTATTTTAGGATGAAGGGAGTAGTTATCAAAACCTCGGACCTCCATTGAGCATATTTATCTAATACTCCATCTGTCCCTAAATAAGTGTCGCCGTGGAATGCGTACCACAAGTTTGACTTGATTTATAGAAAATACGTGCAATATTATATCTCTAAATAATTTTTAAAAAAAACTATATCCAACGACCTTTCGGATAATACTAATTATGATACTAATCGATGATATTTATTATTTATTAAAATTGCCGGCATTTGTTTCTTAGAAAGTGAATTGACACTTATTTAGGGACGGAGGAAGTACTTCGTCCGTCTGAATAATATTACAATTTATTATTATTTTAACTTTGTTCTGAGCCCTAGTGCACAATTTCCATCTTTAACCACTAATTCTTCTAAAATTGTATAGTATCATACTATAAGATTAACATTTTTATATTTACTATGAAAAATTCTCATATATTATAAACCAAATACTAATTTTTTAAAGCAAAGATGATTTTTTTACTTATGATGATACAACTAAATAATAGCTTTCTAAAACGAAGAGTACTATATTATCTTTTATTACTGCTATTAGTGCGTGTTGACATATGTAATTACGTGTCTGGAAAATCATATTGACACGCAAAGTAGCTACGTCATATCAATTGCTAAAGCATATATAGTATATAGTGATTACTGAGCACGTTGGCATGAAGGGAAGGAAAGTGACAAGTCTGCTCAGCAGGACTTTTAAGCCTACTAATAAATTAAAATGGTTGATTTTTTATAAGAGAAAAATACTATGGCAACGGTTTATAAGCCAGCTCAAAAATTGTTCCATGTCAACTCTATGTACTTGTGCAGTTGTATGCTACTGCTAGTGTAATAGCCCCTTTTTGATACCCCTCTAATTAAAATAATCAGATTATATGATCAAAAATTTTGATCCAAACATAATTGATTATAATAGTATAGTTATAACAATTTTTATTTTTGAAATGATAACAAAAATTCTTGATTACCATAATCCCGTAATCTAGGTAAGACCAAGTTACTGGGAATCGTGGGTGTTGAAAATCTACCTTGCCCCCATTGATTATATCTAACTTGCCAAATTATGAAGGACAAATAGAAATTTCTCACTTTAACAAACTATAATTAATCATCATAATCCAAAAGACCCAAGCACTCTGGTTATTATGATATGGACTAATTACAATAATCATCACATGCATAAACCAGATTATAATAATCTAGCTGTGATCCAAACAAATCCTAACTCTACTGCTAGCATGCAGAACTAGTCAAGTCCATGGGATTTTTTACCCCGTTGAAAAATTAAAAAGTATGCTAAAATGTCAACAACCTTGCATTAGTTACAATCCGTGCGTGTTCGCTTGTCTTATCGGCCGGCTTTATCAACAGTTTGAACCATGTTTTTCTCTCACAGCAAATCAGTTGAAATTAGCCGTTTTGGTTCATTAGCCGACTTATTAGTCCAGCGGAACAACTATGTAGTTTCCACATGCTTTTACGACCTCAAATTTCGCACAAACAAATTAGCATTATCAAACGTTAAACAATGGTAACATGGCGTGTGTATACGTATCCTAAATGCTTTGTTAATTTAGTCTATTTAATCCATACAAAGTTTTCTTTTTAAGAAAAGGAAATACATACTCGCTCTTGTTTGTTTTCAATCGAACTTCATTAAGTTTAAGTAATAAGTTTACAGAAAAACATAGCAACAATTACAATATCAAATTAGTTTCTTTATAAATCCATATTTGAATATACCTTTTTAGTATATTGAAAGTCTCGCTGTCTCTGGTCACCATCTGGCTATAGAAGAATCTAAATTCTAAAGCACTATTTTTTTTTTTATCTCAAGAGCACTACACACTTTTAAAACAGGGAAGTACTTGACGTTGTTGATTTTTCTCTTTTGTCTTGCAGAAACAACTTCGACTACATTTTTTTTATCAAGATACAGTTCCATCTAATAAATAAAGAGCAATTTATGAAGCAAACTACACATATATTTTTTTATGTCCCCAAACTAATTTTAAATATATATTGGTGCTAAAGTTTTGGCCGAATTTTGATTAAAATGTCAAAGTATTTATGACTGCAGGTTGTCCTCGCAACTTTTGATCAAGCAGTCATATATATAATCCTTGCCTTTATGCAATGACGAGTGAATTGAGAAAAGCAGAAAAGATGATATAGGAATGTTCCTGCTGATTTCTTCAAAGAAAAGCAGGAAAGGGTTACTAAAAATAATTAAAAAGCAGAAAACAGATGGCACATTTCAAAAACAGATGCATTTTGTGCGTGTTGGGCAGCAGAAACCATTATAAAACAGCAAGGGGCCCAGAACAGAACCAGAAACGGCCGGCAACGACAGACGCCGGGGAAATTCCAAGGCGGCAGGTCAGGGCACCAGACGAAGCAGCTCCAGCACACGGAAATGGCTACCGCCACGGTCGGCTCCTCCTCGCCGCCCACACCGAACGCCGATGATTCGCCGGAGCCGTTGCTTCGGGCCGAAAAAGGTGTACGTCGCGGTAGGGAGGGAGGTGGCTAAGTCCAGGGCCACGCTGCTTTGGGCGATGCACAAGTTCCCCAAGGCACCTTCGTGCTGCTCCATGTCTACTCGCCTCCCAAGTTCCTTCCCTTCCGTAAGTTTCTCATCCTCCTCTTCCTCTCCTCTCCTCTAGTCTCCACTGCAGATGAAAAGGTCATTTTTTTATTAGGAGATGATATGGACATATATGGTTGACTGTTTTCTCATGACAACCTTTTGTTCCAACTTCCAACCTCAATTCCTGCATTTTAACAGTTTCATTATACATTCTCTGTTAAGAGGGGAATCAAAATTATGGATTTCTTTACCTGACCTAACAGCTTGGTGTCCAATATTCCCCAAAATTTACTAGAGTTCCACTCTGTTTCTGTGTGCACTGCAATATAGCCCAATTTAACTCAAAGAGGGGATCTTCTTTTTGGGGTTGCAGCGCCATTGGCTGCGTTTGTTGAATCAGTATATAGTATGATTACCCTTCACTCTTGGTGAGAATTTTGATTAAACTATATGGATGCAAGTGCTTTTGAGGTTTAAATTCCAAAGTTGTGTGCAGTGGGTGCCAGGATTCCTGCTGCCCAGGTTACAGAGCAGGAGTTAGCTGCACATAAGGAGATGGAGCTACAAAGAATCAGTGACAGTTTGGACCAATACGTACTCTTGTGTGCACAAGAAAAGGTCTGCCACTCTGCTTCTTCTGCGCAATTATGATATCCCCAAGTGTCAATCTAGAAATGGAAACACTGCACAATAATCATTTCCAGCCAGTCGCACCTATGCATGATTTAAATCACAGAAATTCAAAAGGCTAGTTCATTTTAATTCACTGCACTGTACATCTGGCAGAGAGATGCTGAGAAGTTGGTGGTTGAATCAGATGATGTTGCACAGGGACTAGTGGACTTCATTTCTGAGCATCATGCTACTGAACTTGTTATGGGGGCAGCGGCTGATAAGCATTATACAAAGTAAGTGGCAAACTTCTCAGTGGTATTTACACCTTAGTATAATCTCCGTGCACGATAATTACATTTAAATACTTTCTAGTTTCTAATCATGGTGAATGTTGGTGATGACCCATGGATCTAAGATTCATACATGCCCTAAACAACTAGACTACACTAGGCTACAACACATTTGCAACTCTGAATAGTAAGTTGTTTCCTAATGATTCACTATAACCTAACTCATGGTCTCAAGAGTTCAGGAAAATGAAGATTCTGAAGTCCAGGAAAGCACGATTCGTAGAACATCAAGCAGATCCATTGTGCAAAATATGGTTTATCTGTAAAGGAACACTTGTTTCCCGGAGGTATGGTTCGTGACCCGAGGATTACTTTTGTGCTTACAGTTACAGTGGCAGTTTCTAGGCTGCAGACCATGTGCATATGTGAAATGAGGAAAAACATCAATTTACTTTCTTGAATCATACATGCCTTGATACGAATTTAATTCCATTGTTCCTCTACTCTAGGAAAGCCGTTCAACTTAACCATGAAGGGATGCAGGAATGTAGACAAAGTTCTGGGGTCACACATAGTTCAGTAGAGAAATCAGCAAGTTTGTCAGAAATGTGGTGTGTTGCCAACACATGGCTATGCAAATCAATCAGGGAACCGCAGATTGAAAGGACTACTTCAGACCCATCCTCCATTAGTGGCAAGGTAATGACGGTGCTGAAATTATGGCAAACTTAAGATCTAGCAACAAAGAAGCTACTCTTATTAATTTATTAAGAATTATTTTAGTGCATTTTGGTAAATGATAAGCCTTTATGGTCCATGATGTAGCAGTTATTGATGCAACCTGCACCTGAAAGTCTATATATGTGGAAGAAGTTCTTTTTTGACAGATGCACTTTCTTTAGATCATACCACTTGAGCTGGCAGTCCATCACTCTTTTCAAATCTAATTTCTAGAATTGCAGTGTCTTAAAGCACTAGCTTACCTTCTCATGCATAAGCAGTGTCTTAGTTATGCAGCAGTAGCTAATGTTCAATAAAATTGTGATGTGTGAAGTTGATCTCTTGCAGGACAATATCAAAGAATCCTATGATTCCTGCGAGAATTACCAGCATTTCCTCAAGGAGTTAGAGAGTGCAAGGCGAGAAGCTTATGAAGAAAAATGCAGACGTGAGGAAGTGGAAAGAGAGTTGTATGAGGCTTTCCAGAAAGTAAGTATCTTACTTTATAGTTATCAGTCACATTGCATGCGATAATGAGGTAATCATAGAAGACTTAACTGACTTACATTGCGCACAATATATGTGGGAGAAATTCCTTTTACCATGCATTCAAAGTTTCAAGTCACTGTCAAAAACATAGCAGTTGTTTAAAAAACTTACAGAAGTGAGCGAAGTTTTTTTGTATCTCACATTTATTTTCCCCAACAGGAACAAGCCTCAGAAATTTTGTACTTGCGAGAAGTGAAGCAAAAGAATGAACTAGAAGACAAATTGACAACAATAATGGAAGAAATTGAGAGTCTCACAATAAGAACTGATGAACTTTGCTTAAAACTTCAAGGGGAACGTGAGCAAAGAATTGTCCTGGAGAAGAGAAGTGCCCATTCCGACCGTATCATCAAGGATTTGATGTTGCAGCGTGACAAAGCGCTAAGAGAGGTAGAAAAACTACGTGCAAAGAAAGGAGAGTCTACTGCAACTGCAGAGGGGACGATGCATATAACAGAGTTTTCCTTCTCAGAAATTCAAGAAGCAACTAATGACTTTGACCACTCAATGAAGATTGGAGAAAGTGTATATGGAAGTGTATACAAGGGCTTTCTTCGGCACACAAACGTAGCCATAAAGAAATTGAATCCAGAAAGTACACAGACACAGTCGCAGTTCAATCAAGAGGTTAAATTCTCAGTTCTAGTCACATTTCCTTGTATAAAATTAGTTAGCATTTTGTTAGTTTAGATTACTGTCTTGCAGGCAGTTAAAAGTCTTCTTTCCGCTTGTCAGGTGGAGATTCTTAGCAGGGTGCGGCATCCAAACCTTATTACTCTTGTAGGAGCATGCAAAGATGCTCAAGCTCTTGTCTATGAGTACATGCCAAATGGAAGCTTGGATGATCGCCTGGCTTGCAAAGATAATTCCAGGCCTCTTAGTTGGCAATTGCGAGCCCGTATTGCTTCTAACATTTGCTCCGCACTCATCTTCCTCCATTCTAATAAGCCTCATAGCATTGTTCACAGTGACCTAAAAGCGTCTAACATTCTTCTCGATGGAAACAATATAGCTAAACTCAGTGGCTTTGGAGTATGCCAAATATTATCTGATCAGTTCAAGGGCACAACGACTCTATATCGTTATACCCACCCAAAGGGTTCTTTTGTGTATATTGATCCTCAATACCTTATCTCTGGTGACCTGACACCCCTATCTGATGTGTATTCTTTTGGCATTGTACTCCCTGCGCCTTCTGACTGGAAGATCAGGATTTGGTCTACTGAAAGAAGTACAACAGGCAGTGGAAAAGGGTTGTTTGCAAGCAATAATAGATTCATCTGCTGGGGGATGGCCTGCCATTTATGCTGAGCAGTTGGCTCAGGTAGGTCTTAGATGTTGTGAAATAAGAAGGAAACATCGTCCTGATCTGCAAACAGAGGTTTGGACTGTACTTGAACCAATGTTAAACTCTGCTTCAACAATGCTGTGTTCATTGTCATTTAAATCAGTATCAGAAGACCTTGGTGGTGTGCCATCCTACTTCATCTGTCCAATAGTGCAGGTAACTTATCTTATACATGGGAAAATATTTATAGAAGGAAATATATTATCCTTCCTTACTTAACAAATGTGTTCCAATTCCTTACTGTGGTATATACAATTATATAAAAGAAGAAAGGAAATAAGGCTGTGCATGGCCCAAGGGTAATTTCTTTCCTTCCTGTGATTCCATATCTGAGGTGAAAAATCTGTCTAGCCTTAAATTCCTCTTATCGGACTAACCATATGCTCAGACCATCCAATTCCACGTCCTCGTATAGGCAAGCTTGGGTGCCTATATCTTCTCAGTTAAAATATAAAATCCTCTTAGACTTTTCCTTCCCATTTTTTATCCAGTCATTTTAGATTAAATCAGTTGATTTTTGCGTGGACTTGTTCCACCTGGTTTAAACTTTGCTCTTTTTTTTTTTTGCGTTGCAGGATGTCATGCGGGACCCTCTAATTGCTGCAGATGGTTTTACCTATGAAGCCGAGGCTATAAGGGAATGGCTGGACAGTGGCCACCGTACATCACCCATGACAAACCTTGAGCTATCCCACCGTGATCTTTTGCCTAACCATGCTCTCCGTTCTGCAATTCAAGAATGGCTGCAGACAAATGGAGATTAATACGTCTGCTTTCTTATCAGGGAACATGAAGGTGTTTGGATGAGGATGATGTGAGAATTCTCAGGATTTAGTTTAGATTTTCAGGATTTAGTTCAGATCTAAAATACATCATGAGAATTTGAATTTGGTTCCCTCCTTTCCGACCATGGCCTTAGCAAGGATATTACTGCCCATAACATGTTATGCTGATAGAGCCATATACGTAGGTCTTATTTTTTGAGCTATACATGTAAATAAAATGTAATAAACAAGGAGCCAACTTCTCCATTAGTGGCATGCTTAATATCATCGGTCAGGATTTTACAGAATGGAAGCTGTTTTGGTCATCACATAATTGTAATCCTTATGGTGAGTTCTGAGTAATAGCTAACTGGGTGTGTATACTGCTTATGTGAATATTGAATACGTGACAGATGGTAAATGGGAGCAAAATGCCTGTCCGATTGTACTATCAAATTCATAATGTCAAATTTTATAGCCGTTAATATTGAGGTATTATAAATTCGGGCAAATTAGAACTTGAAGCTTCAGAATATCCATCGATATACTATCTGATCTTGATGTTAGGAGAAAAAAAAAAAAAAGGAAAAGAAAACTAAAGGTTGCAAAATTACCTGAGGTCATGAAATGATCATAATGACCTTCCGCACATAATTAATGCTGTATGGTTGCTTCGTTGACTGCTTTTAGATGAATGAACGTCATTGAGATAGGCAAAAATATCTTGGTTTGAAAGGCATGTCCAGTGCCAAGTTTGTCAAAGTCTCACCCTTTGTGCAAATCACAGGAAATTCCAAAAGGCACGATGTCACTGTCGCAGACGACTCACCAAGCTGCCAGTAGCAATCTGCTCAGAAGAAACTTACAAGAAGGAATTGTGCGTGGCAAAAGCAACCGGGATGGATCCTCTGAAACCTTGCATTTGCATTCCAGTCGTCTCTCTATCTTATCGTCGATCTCTGCCTATCTCGTCTCTCTTCTGGAAGTGTGCATCGGCTCAACGCCTAACCACTGCACAGAAGTTTTTTTTTTTTTTTTTTCAAAGAAACTGCACAGAAGTTTCGGCCTCAATCCTCACGAGCTCACGTCATCCAGCTTGAACTTAAAGAATGATACTGGTATATGCTGTTGAGTCCATGTTGATAAATTTGAAGCAGATGTCTCGACGCCCTTACCATATTGACAGCTTTGAGAGCATGAATGCTGTGACAGGTACTGCCGAAGAAAGAATAAGGTCCATTTGTCCAATCGCCATTCACCGGCTCACCAGAATCCAAAGCTGCCATGCCAGAAGGGCCATATTTTGGACATTTCTTGGGCAGCTTGAAAGCAACCGCTTTGAAGCTGTGAAAACACGGCCGCCTTGCCGGCCAGGGAGATGCGATAGATAAACTGCGATAATTGTCATCTGATATTCTAATGAGAAAACCTCATCGCTAAGCATCAAAAAGTCAGTTGCCGAGGACAGGCATGTACTGCACCTCCTTGGATTGGTGTAGAAATTTTGGGCAGAACTCATAGGACGTACATATTGAAAGTCCGAAACACCATGTGAGCTTCCTGCCAACTTCCATAGCTGAAGAAAAACCTTTTCTTATATTGCAAATCATAGATAATGATGGTGAAATTACTCCGGAGAATTGATTAATGAAACAGGATACCACAAACCATTGGGAACCTGGTTTTTAATATATAAAAAAACTGATTGAATTGGCTACTGAAAACGTTCCCTAAACTGAAGCGAGAGACTTCTCTAATCGAATTATACACTTGGGACTGTAGTCTGATACTGACCTGACATGTACGCAGCACACCACCATAAGTAGAAGTATACCCACGCTTCCAGCCTCTTGCTGTCACTTAGCTCTCTCTGTGCTAACCTTCCAAGGAATAATAAGCAGCAAAAGGCACAACGACGACGCTGATACCAATACAAATACCATAGGGTTGATGTAAAGCGGCGCGACACGAAAAAGGTAACCACCTCGCTTTCCCCTATTCTGCTAATTCAGGCCATGCGTGCTCCACTGAAGCAGGTTGCAAAAGCATAGCAGAATCTTAGCTTGATTCCTGATAGTACATGTAGGGAGCAAGCTGAGAAACATGGATGAGGAAGAGGTCCATATCGCGGTTGGGAAGAACTCAAAAAAGGAGAAAGCCAACATACTATGGGCTGCTGCCAATTTCCCCAGGGCCACCATAGTTCTTGTCCATGTTCACTGGCCCTCCAAGTGGATGCCTTTCAGTAAGATCTTTATAATCCTTCAGACAAATCCTTTGAACAGCTCCAAGGGTCACCTATGCACTTGTCTTTCATTCATTTTTTTTTTTTCTGTCGTGCTGAATACAAAGTGATATGGCCCTCGAATCAAACACTAAGGTTACGAACTATTAGTTGATAGATGAAGATGAACGATAACAATCTTACCTTAAGAAAACTACCAGCCCATGAGCACAAGGATAATTAATGATGATCATAAGCACTAGCTGGGTACAAGAGCACGAGCATAAATACAGCAATTTAATGGCTATGCTCGATGACCATAAGAATTGGCAGGGTAGAGGAGATAATTGCTGTCATTAGTTGAACTAATAATCATTCTCTCCTATCCAACAACTGCAGTGGGTGGCAGAGTGCTATACAAGTTCGCTGATGAGAAGGAGAAGGAGATGCATAGAGGCAGAGAAATCAAAGTAATGGTCAATATGTTATCGGAATACAAAAACACTGCGGGACGAGAAAGGTAATGCTATTTATCCTTGTATTTGAGTTCAGATTAATAGACCTCATCAGATTATGAAGTGCTTATTTGGGGTATATGGTAAAAGAATTCTAATAAGATATTTAGAGGCGTCATGCTAAGTTGGGTGCTAAACCTTTAATACTAGTAAATATGCATGTCAGTGGCCCTTCTTCATGCAGGTAAATATTTATTTATATAAAGAAAAGGAAAACAGGTCTTTCTGAGAAATAAAAAGAAGGGCTAGATGAAGGCCAAGAAGGCCTAGGTCTGCCCAGGACAGAGGAAAGAGGAAAAGGCAGACAACAATAACAACTAAAAGAGTGATATGAATTTGTTTAACACAAAAGTGATATGAGCCAAGATGAAAAGGACAATTAGATATTCCTCGTTGATATTACTATTTGAACCCCATCTGCAATGTCAATTCACATTAGCAGTACCATAAAGTGAAATTAATATTGCAATTGGCTCCTAAAACGAAGGATACAGATAGCTATTTATTTGTCAGGGAACATGTCTTGTAAACAAGTATGTGTTACTGCAGGTTAGTGCACATTACCTTACACATGATGACACTGTTGCTGGTGCTGTGAACCTGATAAAGACACTCAAAATTAAGAGAATCATCATCGGTTCAAGGTCAGAACTGAATCTGCACCTCAAATATCTCATTTAGAAAAAATAGGAAGCATCTCTTCAGATATGCTGTTCTATGTTCAACCTGTTCACAGATAAAACCAATGCTCTATGCTAGAATGAAAAACTAAAATAAGTTGTACAGGACCATGTCAAGGCAAGTGGTGCTTCGCCAGTGCTGTCAGGTTTGGTTGGTACTCAATGGCAAACACATCTCCACCAGGTATTCTAGAGATCTACTATGTTAATTAATGATGAACTATTTTCATTAACCTCCGGACCAGATTTGGAAATGACTTGATGAATACAATTATTTAAATACAGCAATGATCACCTGGAGCACAGTGAAAATATAGGATATGGAGGGAGCTCAGGAATTTTAGCATCTATACATGAGCTTGGTGAGGAATCCGATGGCTATGTGACACCGCCAAGTGATCTTGTAAGTAAATTCCAATGAAGAATTGACATTCATGAAAACAATAACTATTTCTACCTACAAGTCTGTGGCCATAATTTAAATTAGTGCTAATTCTGCTGTGCTATCATATTTGATTTGTTTCAGGTAGACGAAATCCTAGATGGGGAGTCAACTGAAATGAATGATTCTGATCAATTAGTAACGGTACACGTAATTTCTGAGAGTTATGTCTTTAGGGTTTAGGGTAAATTTCTAGGATATGTGCATTCAAAATCTCTTCTTTTAGAAACAAATGACATTTAAGTTCTTTGTTTGGGAGTCTTTAAAATTTGTGTCTACCAGTGTAGGTGCAATAGATTCATTGCTTACACCATGATGTGCAGGAAGATGAAACATTGACTGAACAAGGCACAGAGGAATCAGTCACTTCCGAAGAGATGGAAAACTTTTTTGAAGAGGGTGCTGATCAATCTGACGAGATACAGAGTTTCAGAAACATAACTGAAAAGGCTGAAAAAATCATGGTAAGAGTTAAACAATACAACCCTCCTCAGATTCTACTCCTTCTAAACACAGAGCCAGAAGCCTTAGTTATTTACAATACAGATGGTTTCAACTTGCGATAGGTAAGAAAACATTAGGTGGCAGATTCAGAGAAATAGGTGACACAGATTATATAGAATAAAATATTGGTCAGATGATAGCACTAAAGTATTGAATCTCCATACTTCTGACGAAAAAAATAAAAAAAAATAACCACCTAAGCATGTGTATTGAGCACGTCTAATTTTGTTTGGTCAGGAGGAAATAGAAAGACTGCAAAAGAAACTGAAACAGCTGCAAGGAGAGGAGCATAATCGTGACGAGAGGAGCTTGTCACCTAGACAAATGGCTGGTTCACTAAAGCGGAAGAGTTTATCAGAACTTAGATATCCAGAGCTGCAAATTCCAGAGAACATTGAGCGATTCTCGATGTCGCAAATTGAAAAAGCGACTGACAACTTCCACTCAAGAAATTTCATCGGAGAAGGAGGTTATGGCCCAGTTTACAAAGGAAAAGTAGGTGGCACATCTGTGGCAATCAAGCTGCTGAAACCTCGTGGTAGACAAGGTTTCTCAGAGTATCAGCAAGAGGTAATTAAGATATTAGTAATATAAGAAGAAGCAAAGTTAACTGTGCAAATGGCATACCATATGATCGCAGGAAATTAAGGAACTTGTGTTGGGAATAATATATTCTGATCTGATCCGCAGGTGGTGGTGCTGAGCAAATTGGAGCACCCGCACGTGGTGAGGCTGATCGGCGTGTGCCCGGAGTCGTGCGGCCTTGTGTACGAGCACCTCCCCAACGGCACGCTGATGGACAGACAGGCTCTCCAAGGGCCTCCTGTGGAAGGACCGCGTCAGGATCCTCGCCGAGCTGCGCTCTGCGCTGGCGTACCTCCACTCCAGGCGCCCCCACGCCATCATCCACGCCGACCTGAAGCTGACCAACATCCTCCTGGACGCCGGCAACGTGAGCCGGCTGGGGGACTTCGGGACGGCGCGGGCGGTGCACGTGAAGCCGCTGGAGGAGGAGACCATCAGCCGGCGCACCAACCCGATGGGCACGACGGGGTACATGGACCCCGTGTTCTTCATGACCGGCGAGCTCACCACGGAGTCGGACGTGTACGCCTTCGGCATGGTGATCCTGCAGATGCTCACGGGGCTGCTGGACCTCAACATCGCGGAGCAGGCGCGCGAGGCGGTGAAGATGGACGCCGTGCACAGCGTGCTGGACGCGTCCGCCGGGCCCTGGCCGGAGGTGCAGGCCGAGAAGCTGCTGAAGCTGGCGCTGAGGTGCTGCAGCCTGGAGAGGAAGCGGCGGCCGGCGATCACGTCCGATGCCGAGTGGAGATCGCTCGACATCCTACGGGCCATGGCCACCACCCCAGCTAGTAAATCCTGGAAATGGAATTCCCATGCGAGCTGAAGTTACTGTGGTAATGTACAGTATGCACCTCCTAGTACGTGTGTCTTGCTGCAGATGCCATTGAAAACAGTATAGTGTTAACTAGTATAGTAGTGTAGTGATTCTCTTTCTGAATTGTGATTACATAAGCATAATCCAATTAATGTGAATTAGGATATAAATATTCAGGAGTACAGTAGAAGCAGCAGCAGCAATGCAATTGGTTAACAAAGATAATGATGGTTCTGTTCAAGATCCATTACAAGAAACGGTACTACGTATATTGAATTACTGATGCATGTTCCTTGAATGATGTGAGAAAGCAATCAAAGCCGTACCGAATCAGTTGGGTCAATGGAAGTAAAGTGTCATTCATCAGCAATGAGTTTTTTTTTTTTTTTTTTTCTAAAAAACAGTTAAAAGTGAACAAGGCAGACATAGCAGACGTGCTCCAGATTTCAGCAAAAAAAAAAAAAGTTCCTAAATGCAGTAGTATATTTGGAACCATGATCTGAATCAGCGGTATTTTAATCCATGGATTGTTCACGCAGACACGGGTCACGACCCTACCAAGCGAAGTTGCGTAGACAAAGAAAGACAAAGGAAAAAGGAAGAGAACTGTAGAAGTAGAGCAGAAATATACTAGTATGTAAACCTTTGGAGCACCTCAGTGCATGAGCCATGGCAGGGCGGCGCGCAGGCAGCAGAACCAAGCGAAGCATGGTGCACGGCTGCTGCCCAACGCCCGTCCGTGCCGACTGCCGACTGGTGCAGATGCAATTAACGGCGGATGGAGATGAGATCGATATGGGAGGGATTATATTAGTGCTGGTGCACGGCGAGGAATTTCGTCGAACACCTGGGCAGCGGGGCGCGCGGCGCGCGGCCGCGCAGATCTTTGGTGATTTTTTTTTTTATGTAAGATCTTTGGTGATTGATCACTGTGGCATTGAGCGCGACTGACTGGAAAAGTGATACTGCTACGTGCAATAGTACATTTTGTGGGCCTACGATGTCGGTTGAAAGAGAGGGAGAGAACACAACCGGCCTCCTGTTTTCTCCTCCCGTTCATATATCTCTCCTCTCGTCTTCCTTCCCTTGCGGCGACGACTGGGCGAGCGCCGCCGCCCTTTTCTCCAGGTGTTTTCCGGCGACGAGCATCGGCCAGGTACGCCCCGCCACCCTTCTCGTCCTCTTCCCGCTATGCGAGCGAAACCGAGCGCCCCAAACCCTAATGTGAAGTCGGATCTGGCCCAGTTGTTGCATGATGCCTACTGTAACTTCGACTGATTGCAAAAATTACCGCGCCCCCTGTTTGCAGCCGGAGATGAGCGCGTCCAGGAAATCCAGCCATGTTTCCAGCAAGGACAGTGCTGAAACCGCGAGGGACATCATCACCACGTCCGGCCAAATCCAGCCCCTCAAAATCCCAGACGCTGTTGCTGCGCTGGCGCAGGCTGCTGCAAAGGCAAATGGTGAGACCGAGAAATGTATGTCCATGTCCTGTCACAAAACTGGTATTCGTTTCGGTTATGATATATAAGCAGCTCTGATAGGTGTTGCTGGATAAGCAGAAGAAATTCCCTTGTCAGCTATTTAAACCTGTATGTATGCTTCTTTTCCTTTTGATCTCAGATCTTCCAGGGTGGCCGTTGTTCTCGCCTCCTAAGATCCAGTTGGACAAGTGTACCAAGTGTTCGAGGGAATTCTGTTCCGCAATCAACTTCCGGAGGCATACACGCGTTCATCGAAGAACCCTCAAGATAGATAGGGTATGCGATTTGTGCTTTTGTCTTTTCCCTCCAATTTTGTACTGAATTAAGTTGTACAAATGGGGAAAGTATGGGGGAACTGCAAGTCTTCTAAATTAATAAGGTAGGAAGTCGGCCTTGAGCGGTTGATCCTGGGACCTTGGTCATCACACCAAACTGCTACAGCACCGCATACCTGGCTTTTGCGATGATGTAGATCTTTCTACGTTTATAATGCATGATCCTTTTAACACGAGTCATCAAGTTGTGAGTTGGAAGAATGTATTCTTCTTGGATAATTAGCTTGCTTCCTGACTCAAAATTCTCATTGTTGTTCGCTTCCTTTTCTGATGGTGCTGAAAGTCTAGCAGAGTGGTATTTTATATGGATTCTCATGGGTTGATGGTCGTAGTTTCTATTTTTCTGATAAGTACTCTTGTAAGAATCATGCCATAATGGGCTTGGATGAGTCTTCTTAGATTCCCACCTTTTCTTCTTAATAAACTGATGCCTGGCTCTCCTTCTAATTAAAGGGGAAAAAGGACTGGAAGGTTCACCTATTTGTGTGAAGGACTTTTTTTTTTGTTAGTTTGAGACACATCACTAGTTAGCTACCCACACTATGATGAAGCCACATCAGATGTAGTCCAACCATTCAAAATGAGACTTTTCACTTTTATGAAATTTGGGATATCCAGAACTCCTCAGCTGTCTGATAATCTATAGAAAGTTTAGTTTAACACAACAACCTAATAGTAATCACGAAATCGCTAACTTGTATCTTGAATGCTTGGAAGCCTCCTGTCTAATGTTGAACTTTTTCCCCCCAGTTATACTAGTTTAAACATCTTACTTACCAACTATAATTGATGGTAAAGTAGTGTTTGCTGACCATTGTCATACTGAACTTCATTTATTTTACATTGTCATTTTTTTCCCTATGAAACTGCATACATTGGCATGCCATATTTGTTCATGCTCTTCAGGATTTTCCCAAAAATAGAGACCTCCTCGCTGCATTCTGGAATAAAGTAAGTTATCTTCAATAAATTGCTTCTTACTTTGCCAATTTCCTGAAAGTTATACTCTAAGCTTGATCATGTATTATGTAATATTTGAAGTAACTGGCTTACAAATTATAGATTTTTTATTGAATTTTTAAAGAAAACTTTACGTGTCGTATCCTTGTTACATTTCATGTAAAAGGATATGCATATGTTTCTACAACTTTCGGTCTAGTTTTTTGTGCATTTATCCTTACATTGTGAAATATATCTAGATTAGTGCATTGTCTTGTTTATTTAAGTATCCCTTTATAGATTACAATTTGGTCTTTTGCTGCACCAAAACATTGCTCATAGCTTGGGTTGCTTTTGTTCTCTTTAGCTGACTGTGGATGACGCCAGCGCAATTTTGTCCTTGACAGGTGTTGTTGTAGAGGTAAGTATAGTACTACCAGATTGTTAATTTGGTTTTCATAGAGAACATGTGACATATTTAAACCTGTTTCCCTTTCGAATCAGTAACTGGGAATATAAATACATTTTCAGGGTGTGACTGGTTCATCAATTTTAACAGCACTAACATCATGGATGTGTAAGCCTGGATATGCTTCGTTGCCAGTGGCATATGCCAGAGCTGGCAGTGAGCTTCTGGTAAGGTTTTCGAATTACCTTCTCCTGACCTATGGTGTGCATTTAGAACGAGCATCATATGTTTTGTTTTCTACAGGATCTGATTCAAACAAAGGCTTCAATGCATCTGCCTGTGTCATCTGATGAACTATTTAGTTTGCTTGATGAAGCAAGTGAGAAAACATTTCTTTGCACAAATACAGCTACTTGTATACAGAAGTTTTTATTTAACGGAGAGGTAGACAAAATTGCAACTGAGTTGAAAAATGTTGTCTCGTGTGCTAGTTACATGCTTGAACAAAAGCTGGTAAGATAGTACTTATGTTGTGAAAAAAAAGATATTTTGGATTTGCCCTTTTTTATGTATAAGTTTGATCAATTTTATTCTGCTACTGCAAATTGAATTACAGGTTGAAGCATGGTGTGCTGATAAGACTGCTGAAGCATTAAGATGCCAGAAATTGCTGGAGGAGGAAGAGGAAGCTGCTCAGAAAAGGTTAGCCACTATGTGTGCACTATATAATTCAAAAAGCTAGCGAAACCATATGAAGTTAACTTATTTCTTGTATAAATACACCATCATTTTGTTTAATTTTGAGGTGGAATTTATTTAAGTTTTCTTCTATATATATCTTGAAGGCAAGCTGAACTGATGGAAAGGAAGCGGATGAAGAAACTTAGGCAGAAAGAACAGAGGTTAAAAAACCTCAAGGATGAGGATGTGACTGTTCAGTCGCCTGAAACCATGGATGATGCGACATGTTCTCCTACCATTCAAAGTGTCAAGGCCATTTCTGATCCTGGCCGTTTTGAGCAAGAAGAATCACAATATCTTCAATTTCCAGCATCAATTACTTCAGAAACTGACAGTTGTTTTAATGTGGACCTATCGGTAGAAGATATCAATTGTGATTTGGGTCCTGAAATGGATCAAGGTGTTGTATTAAGGCAACACGTTTCAAGGCATCATTTAGGCAGAACGGAGAACCTTGCTGAAAATGTCATTGTACCTGGTCATGTAGGTACTTCACAGAATCCAGCTTTTGCGAGGCCTTCAAATTACAAGGATCCAAATGTCTGTTATGCACCAAGTAGAAACAAAACTTTTGCATTGAAACTGCAATCTGAGATTGAAGAACAGTGCCAAAAACATGAGTTAGATGTAGATGAACATGGCATGGGTCCTAGCAAAAACTCTCGTGTTCTAATAGGATCTATAAGTGTTGCAATTGAAGATGGTAGTGAACACTCGCATTCCAAGAATGACCCAGTCTCTCCCAGTTCAAAGACAGTGAAACATGCATCAGTCAAGGTGATGCAACCGGTTACCCATGAGGGAAACAGTAATGAAGGCATTCCTCATAGTGATAGTAATAATATGTCAGCAGCTGAGAACCGTACTCACTCTAGTGTTAGTACAGATCAAATCAGTTATTCAACCTACTGCAGTGCAGATTTAGCAGTGGATGAACATTTACAACGCACCAGGTTTTCCAGTAAAGAAGCGACAGCCTTCCTTTCTCAAAGTAAACATCTTGCTGCTGTTATATTTGAACACCCTTATAAGTGTGGCTAACCAATAAATTTTCCTCTACTTAACAAAGTTCATTTTACTATATTAACTTGACCTGGCAATTCTTTTTTCCTTCTCTTCTTAAAAAGGAACATAGGAAACCATCTATCCATTCTACATGAGTCTCTGATGAAAAGAAATCAAGTGCTCAAGTCAACTGATGCCATTCTAAAAGTGGACAGCATTATTTTGGCATATTATGTTTATTTGCATTAGAGTAAATTAATTATTTGTATCTTTTTAATTAGGAAAGTTTATTGTGGTTCTTTCTCATTTAGCTCAGTACTGAAGCTTGGTTCTGTTTTTTAGGGTGGAAAGAAGCAATGGCGGCGGATCACGTGAAACTTGTTTTGTGTCCTGAAAAGTGAAGAACGGCAGTGTAAAGAAATTCTGTCGAGGGCAACAGCATGCAAGCATCGGCTGAGTTGTTGGATCCCACAGCTCTACAACATAGGTGGTGCTTAACTAGCCTGCAGGGTGCTACAAAAGTTTGGAGGTCAAGTTTGTGTTGCGGCATGAATGATTGTAAAATGGCGGGTGCATTTTGCAGCTGGTGTTGATATTGAAGCAGAGGGTTCTAGTTTTAGAAGGGAGCTTGTGTGGTGGGATCTGTATTTGGTAAGACAAGATGTGATTTAAAGATGATTTGGTCGCACAAGTTCCTAATCTTTTGTACTCATTAGGGTGCTAAACATGAAGTGCATGTGTGCTAAACATGTGGCGTGTTTGGTTTAACAATTAGCCCCATCCGGCATGGGTTGGCTCCGCACGAGTTGGTCTGCTGAATTTCAATGGAATGAATTGGTCCTGCATGTTACGCTGGAGTTACTACATGTTGGTGACAGATCAGTTGATGCCATTAAACCAAACTGCAACGTAGCCTCGGACATAGGCTCGGATCGTTCGAGAGTGGTTGGTGCTGCAAACCAAACATGTTGGTAGTGCTTGTGGTTTTCATATTGTCTCAATTAAGGCTGGATAACGAGCCGGCTCGGCTCGTTCTGGCTCGTTAAGATAACGAGCTAGTTCGGCTCGGCTCGTTATCTCAACGAGCTAGAAAGCTAGCTCGGCTTGGCTCGTTAAAAGCTCGAGCTGGCTCGTTAAGCTCGCGAGCCAGGTATAAAAATATACAAAAATATAATATTTGTATTTATCTAAAGCTTGAGAATAGTAATAATACTAAAATAACATATCCAATAATCTTAAATCGAACAAAAATTAATATGTGCTAGCATATTTACGAGTATAATAATATATTGTACAAATTAGATCCATCGTATGCATAAATATAGCCAATGTTAGCCTACACGCTACACGGTACACGGTCGGTCACCCTTCGTTTAGCGAGTAGTCGGATTATACGTCTGATTAAACGGGTCAAAAAACGGATTACACGGAATTAAACGGATTAAACGGCCTACACGGCCAACACGGTTGACTACTGAGTAGCGTGTACACGCCGTGTAATCGGCCTACACGGCCGTGTAGGCGAACAGGGAATATAGCATATATATTGGTTTCGGCTAAGCTCGTTGCGAAAGGCTCGCGAGCTCGCTCGCGAGCTTATCCTCGAGGTCTTCGGCTCGTTATCGTTATCCTAACGAGCCGAGCCGAGCCGAGCCGAAGTCGGGCCACGAGCCGAGCGAGCTAACGAAGCTTCGAAGTTTTGCGCCCAAACCTTAGTCTCAATTCTTTCTTCGGTAGTTATCTAATTTATGTTCATTTTGTATCTTATGATGGATGTCGTTTTGAACAAGGTTTGGGTCAAACATTGGAAACATAAATTATAAATAACTTTTAAGTTGTTGAATTTGAAAAATGTGAAAACCATATGAATAGGTTTGTTCTAAAAATGTGTTTTTTATAAAAATATAAATATATCATTTTGTGATGAGTATTTTTATACAAATATGAAGTCAACGTTATATTTTGGAGACCATATTATTGTCTAAAACGATTTTATTTTCCTATATAGAGGAAGTATATTGAATTATTGATGATGAGCATATATCCTACAAAGATTGTCATTCTTACTTTCCTAAAGTCAAACATTTTCAACTTTATCTAAATATGTACTCCCTCGGTTCTAAATTATAAAATGTTTGACTTTTTCAACTCTAAATTTAATTACTTATTTTATTCAAAAAATTTATGTAAACATAGTCAAATTTAAGTTATTATTGAAGAACTTTTGTTAATAAAACAAGTCACAACAAAAGAAATTTTTTATAAAATCTTTTGAATAAGACGAGCATTCACTTCTCTAAAATCAAACATTTTTCAACTTTATCTAAAGGGAATTTGGTGTTTTTACCCTTATTTCTAAGTCCAATGGTGATTTTACCTCTCTTTTTTTTAACTTTGTGATTTTACCCTCTGTTTTTCAGACGAACCTTCCGTCTACCCTTGTTTTGTAACACCGTGAAAAATTATTAGATTAAATGGTTAAAAAAACTAAAATGCAACTACACAAAAAGACCATCTTACCCCCCACTCTCTTTCTTCTTCCCTCTGTCACTCGAACTCCTTTCCTGGCTCCTTGACCCAAGACTCCGACTCTCGCTGAACTCGTGCTAGGGTTAGGGTTACAGGCATCGTGGCAGCGCGGCAACCGGCGGCGCCGCCCATCCTCCCTGAAGGTCGCTCCCCGCAGCTTGTGAGCACGGTAGGCGGAGGCACGGCAGAAGGTCGAGGCGCCGGCACGACCTGCCTCGGCCCGCTCCCCGCTGACTTGCCACGCGTCAGCGGCGACGAGGCAGGCCAAGGCTGTATAGGTGGCCGAGGCGCAAAGAACCGCCCGCGCGGATGGCGGCGCGGCCTCCCTCTGGTCTGTTCTCCGCGGCTCGCGGCGCATCAGGTGGCTGTTGCTATTTCTTAACGCAATGCGAAAGAATCCGCAAGCGCACAGAATTACCGTCGTAGCACTTCACCCGGAAGTATTTAGAGTATCGTATTTCCATAGGGAACAGAGGTATTTCTTCTAACTAGCTCGTCCAAGGACCACACAAGGGTAGATTTAAAAAGAGGTAGCGAGGTTCTTCTATGATTTAGGTTCTCTACATGAAGATAATCTTGCTTACTACACTCTTGCTTCGGGCACCGGATCGCACCTAGTCTGCTAGGTGATGCCAGCCTATAACTCTACGCCACATCCGAACGTGGGGGAATACAAAGGATGCTAGGGCTGTCACCACCTAGCACCTACCCCTCACCTGTGGAGTGTGAGGCAAACGAGGATAGCCTCTAGCCTAGACACCACATCTACGCTATCGACTACTACTCTAGCGTTAGCTAGGGCTATCCGTCTTTATCAGGGACCCTCTACTAGAGCATCCGCTACTAAGTCAAGTAACAGACAACGAACCCGAAAGAATGTAATGCACAAGATAACACGAATAGAGACTCACCACTGTAGTCAAACACGGACCTTATACTCCAAGTAGTACATGACCGTAGAGGTACACGTTGAGAGGGAGCGGACACGTCCAGCACTCCGCCTCCTCAACCCGGAGACACCGAATCCAAGACGAGAGATAGCAGACACGCCCGAACCTCCTCTCTACTTTCCCTCACTCACTCCCTATACTCAACTAGCTAGGCTAGCTAGGGCCTAGGCCTAGGGCCTAGGCCCCTATGAAGTGGAGCTCTTGTGTGTGCTCTTGCCCTCTTGGTGGTTGGATGATTGGTTGATGAGAGGGGGAGGCCTCCTTCTATAAGTGAGGTGGAAGGGGTTCCTTGCATTTTCCACCCAAACTGATCTTTTCTGATACAATGCACCTGGACTACCACCACAACCGCCTTCTCCAGCATTCAATGTACCACCTTGGCAAAGATGGGCCAGGGAGGCACCACTGGTGGTGCGGCCGCACCAGTGTGCGCCCGCACCCTGGCTGGACCGCCTCGCCACCGCCTTTGCGTGGTGGGTTCCTGAGTGGGCCTGGGTTGCTTCCCTCATGGTTATTGGCCCAGATGTGACAGGTAAGTTGGGCTTCTCCTTTGCTTTTGGATTTTGGGCTGGATTTATTGGATATATCTTGTCTCCTTTTATCCCATTTGATGTTCTTTTACACTTGTCCTACAAAACATATACTATCCACCAAAACTATGGAATATATTAGTATATAAGTTCTATTTCTAGTTTTTGGTGATGTGTTGTGTAGATTTTATATGAGAGTTGGTAGTTAAAAAATAAGAGTTAAGCACGGTTAACAAACTCCCCCACACTTGCCTCATGCTCGTCCTCGAGCAAGGTTTAGATGCAAAAGTAAACATGAGCATAAAACCCTAAGATATACTGCTTTCACGAAAATCATTCCATCACATTTCTTATTCAAGTGGGATATGGGGCATTGGCTAACATGTTTCCTTAGGTTGTTGAAAAGTGGAATGGTTCTCAAAACAAAGTTATCTTTCTCAAATTCACATCTTAGCAACTTGGAGTTTTTGAAAATTTTCACAACAATAAAGCATAGATCACTTTATACTCCTCAAAAGGTACTCTCAAATCACTCAAGTGTGTATGATTCCTTACCAAGGCATAGCAAAGTCTTTGCCTTCTTTTTATTCTTCCTACCTCTAAAAGGTTTATGTGGAGCTTTGGGTAGGGATTATCAAGATGGCATACTTGCATTGCATATATTGTAAAGTCAAAACAAGGATCCACGGAGAGAAGTGCTATACTCTTAGATCAAGATGTGCATGTGTGTAGAAGATGATGCACTAAAAACTATGCTCCGTTTGTAGATATGATCGCTCTCTATTATTTATTATTTTTTTAGACATGGCTATCTTTTTTTCTCTTTTTTTTGAATACATGAGCCTTCATGTGCTCATCATTTTTTTTCATACTATATATTTTTTTTCTTTTGGGACCTTCATGTGTCTCTATTTTTTTTACATTTTTTCTGCATAGCCCATGTCTTTTTTTACTAAAATATAATTGTAGAGAAAGATCATTACCTATTATAATATAGAGTATTTTTCTAATGAACATGTTTTTTTGGGGTCTACTCTCAGTGTAAGAGTAGAACATTTTTGGTGGGTCTATATGGAAGGCATGTTTTGTGTACTCCTAATGTAGGAGCAGCACACATATGTGACGTGTGTGTAATCTTGATCTTGGAAGCATGATAAATCTCTCAACACGGGTCAGAAGACTTGACCGAACTCGATGCAATAACAAGCAGCATATGTAGTAGGCTAAAAACTTTATAGGATGCATGTCATATTTGGCCTTGGTAGGAATTTCTTTACCAAATGAGGAGTATGCAAAACTATGGTTTTGTAGATTTTTTTAAACAAATTCTCCAAGTACTTTGAATAGAAATGGTAGGATTTCTAAGTCAGAACCATATCACACCCCTCAACAACTTAGTCAACATGATTTCCTATCAAAATATTTTCCCACAAGTGTAAGTATATGTATATGGAACAAGCATCATGCAAGCTTTCTATCTTAGAAAAAATATGAACATGTCACTTTCTCTTTTTTAGAAATTTTAACAAAGTGTGGTTAGCAAGATTGCAAATGGAGGCATTTGGTTCATTGAGTTTAGTAATTAGGATTTTAAATGTGTTTAAACTCAAGATTGTAGGGAGACGAGTGAGGTATTGCACAAACCATTATTTATAGAGGAGAACTGAAGTAGAGATGGCTTGGCATGAACCAGAAGTTCAACCAGTCTTCCTTGAGCTATCTGCCTTGTTCTCCTACATGAAGGATCATACGATTTTGTGCGACATGTTGGGGGATCTCGAATATATATGTTAAGCTCAAGAGATCTCCCATACACTTATTCTTATTCCTGATTTGTTTAATAAAGAGACAAAAATAGAAATAAGAAAGTGTTTTACCAGTTTCAGTACTTAGGGAGCCGAAGTTTATTATTTTAGTTATTATATTTTTTATCATTATTATAATTATATTTATTTTATTAATTTATTTTATCATGGCAAAAGAAAGTATGACCATATCCATGCTATAAAAAGAATTTAGATGCAAAACTCAAGTAGCATGGATCCAAACAAGATTGCCATACTAAATTTATTTTTATTATTTAAAAGACCTTTTTTTTAGCATGAATTTTTCTTTTTTTTTGAAACTTTGTTGTTTACCAACATATCAAAATTATTTAAAACAAGACAAGATCATGGATGGAGAACTAGGAGAAGAGGAAACTTTTATTTTCTTTGTACACCTAACTTTTTACTCAAACAAGGCTAAGTTGAAATTTGTAAAGTATTTATAGCCTTAGTTTATCTCTATAAAAGGTTACTTCAATTATTTATGAAAATAGCTCCAAGTTCATTAATCAAAATTAAACACCATGTCTAAACTTGATCAAAGAAGACAATTTTAACCTAAGCACCATGCTTAATTTAAGTCCTATGGATGTACCTCAAGAGAACACATTCAAACCAGAGCATGCATCATTAATAAAGAAAGTACAAACTTTGAATGATTAAACCATATTCATATGGAGACAAATATGAGTAAAAGTGTTGGTGATTATTACCTTTGCATACCTGAGTATACTTAGCAGCAGTATATGTTGATTAAGCTTCTGAATCTGCTGCATCGGTGGTTTGGTAGTGCATGGTCCAACTCAGGTGATCAACAAGGCTTAGGTTACACACACAAATCGTGTGTATAGGCCATAGGCCTTGGTGACAAGCAGCAAAGGGGAGCATCTATTTCTTTTTTATCTCTCTTTTTTTTCTATCAGATACTCCTTTTTTTATTTTTTTCTTTAATTTTCAAACTTCTCTTTTTTTTCACTTTTTTCTTTCTTCACTTTTACTTTTCTCTTCTCTTTTTTTTCTTTTCTTTTGCAAGAATGAGCTAGCACTTTCTTAATCGAGACGGTCTTTGGTGTGTATGGAGCTTGTAGTGAGAATCTCCCCATCCCCCCACACTTGGACTTTTGTAGAAAATTTAAGTGTGTCCTGTGTTTCTGCACCCAAAGCCGTCAAAATATGCACTTAGTGTAGCTCAATGTTCTCCAACATCTCATGTACCCTTGTTCTTCTCTGTCTTAACCTGAAATGGTTAGCAACCAAAAATACCCGAAGGTGCATGCTATCTTGACAACATGTTCTTGCTCTCTTTTTTTTATTATTGTTGAGAAGAGAAGTTGTGTTATAATTATTACTATTATTATTTTTTAAAAAATAATTTTTTTATGATAATCCGGCAGTGCTTTATTTATGGTCATAAGCTTGACCGTGGGAACTTCATCTTGTAGCTCTCAGCGGTGGTGTAGTTCCTAGCTTCACCACCAAGTACTCAGCATCATTGTTCTAGCTGCAAGGTTAGTACCACAGTGCATATACGAGATTTGCAATGCTTATAATAAATAAAGGCATCTATAACCATTCTCTTAAAAATTTTAAAAACAAAGATCAAGAGATGGTAGAAGTATGTGGCACTAAGCAAGATGTCTATGGCACAAGCGTTTTCTTCCTCAGATGAGAAGTCATGACTATCAAGAACAATGCTTGGATGGCCAGAGGGACACGACTTTGGTTTGAGTGAGGATGATGGTAGACGTTCAGTTTCACAAGGAGGAGATAACAGCTTAGGTGAAACGAACAGAGATATGAACTTCACCTCCTCAAACGGCTCATGGTTGGGATCTTGCTTTGCTATTGGGTTTTCTAAATGGGACATAGGAGTAGTGGAAGCATTTTGTCCCGACATTTCACTAAGGCTTCCCTGGGATGGTTTTTCTTGAAAAAAGTGTTTCCAAAGGGCAGACTATGAGCAGTTCAAAATTAAGGATTGTATAGATGTAGAAGTCTAAGTGAACCTCGGTTTTATCTATCATGATGGGCACAACCTTAGCAAACCCACAACACTCAAAAACGAGCCCGGATGGACTTTTAAAGAGGTTGTCGGTCGGGACTACCAGTCTTTTGCCTACAAGGGTTTTCACAAGGAATTGTGACATGACATTAACCCTGACCGTGGGATTGTGCATGGCTTCTACGATAGTTCCCCTTAATGAGCAAGGCATGGTTGTAGAAGGTGAAAGAATCCGAATTGCTTTGGAAGAATATTTCACTTCCTTTAACCATTCCTTTGAAGGTGATATTTTGGGGGAAAATTTCATAGAAGGAGACTGTCGATGCGGGACCTAGACGGTTCCCTATCGGCATGACTCTCACCCAGACGGGCCCACAAGATAGAAGCAAGAGGACCGATTCTGAGTAGATGACGCCTGTCCTAGTTAGGCAAATAGAAAGTAACTTCTGTAATAGGAACATAACTCTCTCTACTAGTCCGACTAGGATTAGAATCAAAGCTCTAGTTCCTTTCTCTCATAAAAAGGAGCCCGAGCACCCTTACTGAAACAACACACAATCATACATCAATCCAACGCAAAAGGCCAAGGCTGACTGGAGTAGAGCTTTTACTCGACGACGAGGGCTCAAACTAGGATAAACCGAGTGTCTCTTGCGTGACCGCCGAGTTCTAGTATTCGCCGAGATCCGAATCAACTGCTACGGGAACCCCGTGGCAGGCTATCGGTGGTTAAACACTGACAGCTGGCGTGCCAGGTAGGGGCTTTCGGTGAATTCGACGTCAAGAGCTCAGCGGACCTACACACAATGCTCTTCCCAAAGGGCTCAACCTTCATCTTCGGAAGCTGGATCTGTGAAGCAAACGATTGTGGAGTTCTCCACGGTCGACTACTTTAAGAACCTGAACCGAAGACACGTGGAAATTTTCTCAAAGCTCAGGATAACTGAAGAAGAAATTTCAAGACCAAGTCCACTAAAGATGCCGAGTTCTTTCCACTACGGCCTCGACAACGCAGCACAAACATATCAAAATATTATCCGAAGGGCGATGGAATCTAGTGATCCCACTCCAAGAAGCATCTCCGAACAAGATAAGTACCCCATCCCCCTCCCTTTTCAATACGGAAGATCTTTAGAAGAAGAAACCGACTACTTGCCAAAGAAGCACCAGGAAGTATTTATGATCAGGCAACCTTTGATACCGCCAGTCCAGCCTAACTACAAATCTTCAGAAGAATTAGAAGCCGATATCCCACCTAACTCCGTGACAAGAGAAGGGGAGACTGATAGCCTAAAGGGCAGCAAGGGAAAGAAGAAACAAGAAAAGGGGTGGGAGAAGGAACCGAGTTCAAGAACGCAGGGAAGCATGACGCAGATACGAAGAGGAATTAGCCGAGTACAATGAAAGAAGGACAGAAAGAGAAGTTGAAGAAAGACGAGCCACAGCAAAGGCCCGACTTGACCCTATTGATAAAATACAAGAATTGATTAATGAAATCGATGCCATACCTCGTCCAAGCGAAGAACAAGCCAAACTTAGGAATCTACTCAGAACTACCGCACAAAGAATTCAAGACGACCGTGTACCTCCTCGACACGTACCTTCTGAACATACGAGCCAAAGAAGTTGGAGAATATCCGTATTTGAAGGACTGTCTGTCCCAAGCCACAGCAGAAGAACTCAACCACATCACGACTGGGCTGAGAGAACGGGAGAAAACAGGGAAAGGCTACCAACTTCCCCTCGAAGCCCCCTCAGATCCCTTACAAGATACAACAGCCAGGCAGATTCCAACTACAAGCCAGAAAAAGTACCCGATAGATTTCCCTGTTTTGCGGGAAGGCTGCTCACGGTCAGATTACCTCACAAATTCAAACCATCAAATCACTCAAAAATATGATGGCAAAACAGAGCCAATACAATGGCTCAGGATTACTCCCATTCAATAGAATTGGCCGGAGGAGACGATGATACTAAAGTATTATTTTTTCCAATGGCACTAGAAACACTACCACTACAATGGTTCGATAAGTTACGTTCGGGATCAATCAAAACATGGGGCTATCTCCAGAAAGCTTTTTGTGAAATCTTCACAGGGATACTCACCTACCCAATAACACAGGCGGAGTTGAAAGGCCTAAAGCAAAATCAGGAGGAAAGCCTCAGAGATTTTTATAGAAGATTTGGAGAGTTAAGAGCGCAAGTACACGACATTACTGAAAGAGAAGTAATCGAGGCATTTCATACGGATTAAGAGTAAGATGGATGTTTTATGATTTCTACAAAGAAAACCCTCGAACAAATAAAAAATTCAAAAGAACAGTCAAAAAGATGATCACAGCAGAGGAAAAACACGGGAAAGATTCCCAGACAATAGGAATAACTCCGATAGAAGAAACAACTCGGATAAAAGGGACAACTCGGACAGACGAGACAACCCAAAAAGGTGGAACAACCCAGGTGACAGACAAGAATACCACAACAAGAAAAGATATTCAGATAACACGGTGGCTATCACGAAAGAAAGTAATTCTACCCGGCTAGAAAATTTGAAGAGCTCGAGAAGATGAAATGCATCTATCACCCAACTAGAATTCACCCAATGGGAGAATATCGGATCTTTCAAGAAAGATATATGAAGAAAGACAGATAGGAAAAAGAAGAGAATAGAGAGAAAAAGGAGGAAGACAATAATCCAACAGACAATGGGTTTCAAAACCCAAGAGCAACAGTAGCAGTAATATTCTCAGGAGTCCCTGGTTCTAGAAGCAAACAAGAAGACAAACTAGCCTAGAGAACAATCATGGCAGCAGAATTGGCTACTCCCCGATATCTAAATTGGTCTCAATATCCAATTCAATTTTCGCGAGAAGACCAATGGACAAGTGTCAGAAACGCAGGACTATACCCACTAGTACTCGGACCAACAATCGCAGCTATAACAGTAACCAAGGTACTCATTGATGGGGGAACAGGACTCAATATCATATTTGCAGATACCCTAAGAAAGATGGGGCCAGAATTCTCAAAGATGATTATGCCAACAAGTGTACCGTTCTACGGAATAGTACCCGAAAGGCTAGCAATGCCCCTCGGGCAAATAACACTACTAGTGACGTTTGGAACTCTTACAAATTACTGTACAGAACTCATCAAATTTGAAGTCACAGATTTTGAATCATCCTATCATGCAATATTGGGAAGACCAGCGTTAGCAAAATCTTGGCTATACCTCACTATCCTTACTTACTACTCAAGATGCCAGGACCGCACGGAGTACTCTCTCTCAGAGAAGATCTGAAACGTGCCTATGAATACGATGTACAAGCCATACAAATATCTTCAAAGGTTCAAGGGGAAATCAACTCAGCAACAGCAAAAATAAAAACAGAAGAATTGGAGATACTAGCCAAAAAACAAAGCATCCTCACATCAGCTGAGGGACAAAGTACCAAGAAGATCGATCTAGGGACCGGCGACCCATTCAAAACCGCTGTTATCAGTGCACATCTGCCTATCAAATAGGAACTCGCGCTCACCAACTTCTTACGGGACAACAAAGACATATTTGCTTGGAAACCAGCCGATATGCCAGGAGTCCCAAGGGAGTTGGCTGAGCACAAAATTGAAGTCAACAAAGGAGCAAAACCAATCAAACAAAGGTTACGCCATTTTTCACCTGACAAGAAGGAAGCAATAAAGAAGGAAATAGCCAAATTACTGGCAGCCGGCTTCATAAGAGAGATCTTACATCCAGATTGGCTAGCTAACCCTGTACTGGTACATAAAAAGAATACAGATGAATGGCGTATGTGCGTCGACTACACCGATCTCAACAAACATTGCCCACCTGTTCGGATTACTAAGGATTGATCAAATAGTGGACTCAACAGTAGGAGCAACTTTACTATCTTTCCTAGACTGCTATTCAGGATATCACCAGATTGCACTAAAAGAAGAAGACCAAAGCAAGACTTCTTTGATCACTCCATTTGGAGCATATTGCTACAAAACAATGTCTTTCGGACTCAAAAACACCGGAGCAACTTATCAAAGAGCAATTCAGACTTGTCTGGGAGACCAAATCAGAAAAGACATGGAAGCTTATGTGGATGACGTTGTCGTCAAAACAAAGAACCCGGACTCTCTAATAGAAGATCTACAACAAACTTTAAACAATCTCAAAAGATGGAAGTGGAAACTCAACCCAAATAAATACGTGTTTGGCATATCATCTGGTCAACTACTCAGATTTCTAGTCAGTCAGAGAGGAATCGAAGCAAACACAAAACAAATAAAGGCAATAACTGACATGGGACCACCAGCAGATATAAAGGATCTACAAAAATTAACAGGTTGCATGGACGCACTAAACAGATTTATTTCAAGACACGGAGAAAAGGGCTTACCTTTCTTCAAACTACTAAAGAAGACACACAAGTTCACTTGGAACGAAGAAGCACAAGAAGCTTTCGACAAACTAAAGGCATATATCAGCACATCTCCAGTACTAGTACCACCAAAGAAGGGTAAAGATCTCATGCTTTACATCACTGCAACTACTTCAGTAGTAAGCACTACTATCATAGTTGAAAGAGAAGAATAAGGACACACTTACAAAGTCCAAAGACCAGTCTACTATATAAGTGAAGTACTTACACTATCAAAAGTGAGATATCCACATGTGCAAAAACTACTCTACGCAATCCTAATAACATCAAGAAAGCTCAGGCATTACTTTGAAGATCACAAAGTCATCATCGTAACAGATTTTCCACTCGGAGATATCCTAAGAAACAGAGATTTAACAGGACGAATCTCCAAATGGGCAGTGGAACTCAGAGCACTCAAGATTGAATTCACTCCAAGAAAGGCAATCAAATCCCAAGTATTATCCGACTTCATCGCAGAATGGACTGAAATACAACAACCTACTCCAGACGCCATCCTAGACCATTGGAAAATGTACTTCGATGGATCCTTAAAACTAGGAGGGGTAGGAGCAGGAGTACTACTTATCGCACAGATGGAAAATAACTCAAATATGTTCTACAAATCCTATGGCAAGCCACTAACAACGAAGCGTAGTATGAAGCTCTTATTCGTGGCCTACAAGTCGCAACATCGCTAGGAATCAAAAGACTACTCGTCTATGGAGATTCAGCGAAAGTAGTAGTTAACCAATTAAATAAAGATTGGGATTGCACCAAAGAAAACATTGACGCCATGCACAGAAATATAAAATATCGAGAAGAATTTCCAAGGCTTAGAAATTCATCATATACTACGGGATTCAAATGTCGCCGCTAATGTATTAGCTAAACTTGGTTCAGACAGGGCAAAGGTGCCAGCTGGGGTCTTTGTCAAAGAACTAACTAAACCTTCAATCAAAAAACCAGCGAGGCAACGGTTGAAAACAAGTCTGAACCAGAACAAATCATGACAATTGACTCAACCAACACAGCATGGATGCAAGTATTCATAGACTACATCAAAGAAAAAAGTTACCAGACAACAAAGCAGAAGCAACTCGGATCATCAGAAGAAGCAAAAACTACATCCTGGTGGGAAACAATCTCTATAAAAGAGCAGCGTCATCAGGAGTACTACTAAAATGTGTTCCAGCATCAGAGGGAAAAGAAATATTATTAGAAATACACTCCAGATGCTGAGGAGATCATGCATCCTCAAGAACACTAGTCAGAAAAGCATTCCGGTCTGGATTTTATTGGCCAACAGCACTAAAGGACGCCGAAGAACTAGTCAGACACTGCAAAAATTGCCAGATGTTCGCAAGACAAGCACATGTTCCAGCTCACAATCTGATATGCATCCCACCCGTATAGACTTTTTCATGCTGGGGACTTGATCAAGTCGGACCGCTCAAGAAATCTAAAGGAGGAATCGAGTATATTTTCGTGGCTATCGATAAATTTACCAAATGGATAGAATACAAGCCTTTGGTAAATATAGTTCAGCCAAAGCACAAGAATTCTTCCAAGAAATCATGCACAGATTTAGAATGCCAAATAGAATAATCACAGATCTGGGATCTTCTTTCATAGCCAACGAATTCAAAAGTTGGGCACAGGATTGTGGATTCAGTATAGATTACACATCAGTCGCTCATCCATAGACCATAGGCAAACGGACAAGTTGAAAGGGCCAGCGGCCTCATCTAGGCAGGATTAAAACCAAGATTATACGGAGATCTTAAAGATTATGGATCTAAATGGATAGATGAGCTTCTAAAAGTAGTCTAGGGATTAAGAACTCAAATAAGGGGGGGCAACAAGGCTACTCGCCTTTCTTTTTAGTATACGGATCAGAAGCCGTACTACCAGCAGATTTAATCTAGACATCCCCTAAAATCGAACAATATAATGAAGGAGAAGCAGAGGAAACAAGAAGACTAGAAATCGACAATATGGAAGAAATTAGAATCAACGCAACACTGAAATCAGCAAGATACATGCAAGGATTAAGAAGACACTATGATAAAAGCATTCAACCAAGAATCTTACAAGCCGGAGACCTAGTCCTACAAAGAATTCAAAAACCAGACGGAAGACATAAACTTCTTAGTCCTTGGGAAGGTCCTTTTATAGTAGCAAAAGTAACAGGACCTGGGTCTTACGAGTTGATGACAGAGGATGGATCACCTATAAAGAACTCTTGGCACATCTCCTAATTACGACGATTCTTTGCATGACCAAAAACAAAAAAGCACTGTAATCTGTACTACTTCTTTCAATAAAATTTCGTTCATCAAAGGAAGTTTACAATACCCTAGCGTCTTCTCAGACCTAGATGAGAGTAAAAAGATAGCTCGACCTATCCCAACTTTTAGATTACAGAACTCGGATGAGGACCCACGGTCCGAAAAATTCTAGCGTCTTTTTAGGCCTAGATGAGAGCAAAAAGATAGCTCGACCTATCTCGACTTCTAGATTACAGAACTCGGATGAGGACCTACGGTCCGAAAAGTCCTAGCATCTTTTCAGACCTAGATGAGAGCAAAAAGATAGCTCGACCTATCCCGACCTCTAGATTATAGAACTCGGATGAGGACCCACGGTCCGAAAAATCATAGCGTCTTTTCAGACCTAGATGAGAGCAAAAAGATAGTTCGATCTATCCCGACTTCTAGATTACAGAACTCGGATGAGGACCCACGGTCCGAAATATCCTAGCGTCTTTTCAGACCTAGATGAGAGCAAAAAGATAGCTCAACCTATCCCTACTTCTAGATTATAGAACTCGGATGAGGACCCACGGTCCAAACCATCCTAGTGTCTTTTTAGATCTAGATGAGAGCAAAAAAATAGCTCGACCTATCCTGACTTTTAAATTACAGAACTCGGATGAGGACCTATGGTCTAAAAAATCCTAGCATTTTCTCAAAACACTAGATAAGAGCAAAAAGATAGCTCGATCTACAAAGACTCACAAGATCAAGATCATAAGCAGAGATCAAATCAAAAGGCAAAACAAAGAATTTTTTACAAAAAAGCCTCAGAAAGGCACAAAGCATCATTACAATAAAGAAGTTTACTGTTGACCACCACTGTTGACGGTGGATAGCGTCAACTTTTTATAGTGCAATAAACTTGAAGAATGATCGGTACACATAGAAGATAGAGTGTTTTAACTAACAA
>JADLZL010001275.1:0-42061 GCA_015844335.1 Chrysopogon serrulatus
ATAGAGCCCATGGGGTGGGGCTTGGTTACAATTCTGAATACGCTATTACATGTTTGCGCTAGTTTTTGTTGTTTTTCATGTGGAAACAGTCTTTCTCTATCCTTGGACAATGAGTTTCGATGTATTGGGTGTACCCGTTTTTATTGAAGCTTTCATTTTTGTGCTTATCCTAGTTGCTGGTTTAGTTTATGCATGGCGAAAAGGAGCCTTGGAATGGTCTTAACTGAATATTTAGAAAAAAAAGAAGGAAAAGATTTCATTGATACAATTATGAGTTTGATTGAGTTTCCGTTGGGGGGGCAGCGGCAAGGTGGAGCAGCAGCGAAACCCCAGCCACAGAGGCGGCGGCCTACTTCAACCACACCATCACCAGCTACCGGTCTGCTTGAGAGAAGGGAGAGGAGGAGGTGGAGTGAGTGAGAAAGTGAAGATGACGGGAAAGAGAGAAGAGGAGACAGCAACCTAAAAAGAGGCTGCAAGACACTTGAAAGGTCCTAAATGGCTAGAGGGGGTGAATAGCCTATAAAAATTCTTGCAAAGCACTTAAACAAACCGGTTAGTACACTAAATACCGAAGCAAGTGTTGCGTTAGCCTAGTGAGGGGCTGCAAGCCAACCTATCCAATTCTAACAATCTTAATACACTAGGCACACTAATATTAGTGTCCTTAGCAAGCAAACTACACTACACAACCTAATATGCTACTTTACACAAATGTAATCGCAAGGAAGGGAACCGAGAAGTGCAAACCGTGCCTTCGGAATGATGACCAATCACCGTCTTGTCAATACAATGAAACTCGAAGAAATGATCCAATAGAGAAATCCAAGTTGATCTCGAAGGATCAATCCACACAAGAACACCGAGGGACACAAGATTTTTATCCCGAGGTTCACATGCTTGCCGGCACGCTACTCCCCGTTGTGTCGACCACACACTCGGTAGTTCGGTGGCTAATCGGCGTCACAAGCCAAGCCCTCACCGGGCGCCACAAGAACTCACACAAAGTGAGGGTAACTCAATGACACGAGATTCCACTAAGGATTCTTTTCGCAATCTCCCGCGGGGTGGGATCAACACCCCTCACAATCACCTCCGGAGTGGCCAAGAACAATCTTCAACCTTGCTCAACTCTGGCTCGCTGCTCCAACCGTCTAGGTGACGGCAATCACCAAGAGTAATAAGCTCAATCGCAGCAAGAACACTCACTAGTGCCACTAGATGCTCAATCACAAGGCAAATGCACTAGAAGCTCTCTCAATCACTCTCTAGATCAATCAAGAGGCATGCAAGGTGAGGGAGATGGTTTGCTTAGCTCTAAAGAAAGTCAAGTATGTCAAAGTTCCAAGAGAAACTCCCTAGAGCTGGCCAATTCACTTATATAGGCGTCCTACAAAGCACCCAACCGTTACTCACAAGAAAAGGTTTCTGCGCGTCGACCGGACGCGGGTTAAGTGGCGACCAGACGCGTCCGGTCCCAGCGTCCGGTCCCTCTACCGCGGTCACGTGTCAAGCTCATTTGAAAATAGCTGTTGCACGCCAATGGTCGAACCCTCGCGCGCAGCGGAGCAACCGACCGGGCGCGTCCTACGCTCGACCGGACGCTCGCACAGTGCGAGTCCGGTCACCCACCAGAGAGGTCCAGAACGTGAAATTCTCGACCGGACGCGTCCTGTGCACCTTGACTGGACGCCCCCCAGCGTCCGGTGCACACAAGACCCTGCACGGCCACAATCAGCACGCTCGACCGGACGCGGCACTGGAGCGTCTGGTCGCCGGCGTCCGACAACACCAGCAACACCACCGGACTCCACTGCTTGACCGAACGCGTCCGGTCCCTACCGAGACAGCGTCCGGTCACCTCCTGATGACCTGTTTTCTCCCGAAAACCTCCGAGTCCCGCCTCGCAAGCTCGGTGGGAGGGTTTTACACCCAAACACCCCAACCCTTGCTCTCATGTGCCAACAACAAAGTGTCTCTCCACTTGTGCACGTGTGTTAGCATTTTCAAATGAATTTTACAAGAGATGGTTAGCTCACTAGGTCCCTAATGCATATGCAAAGTCATTGCTCACCTAGTGGCACTTAGATAACCGATATTGCACGATATTGCCAATCTTAATAGTACGGTTATCAATCCTAAATCCGGCCATCAGCTTCTCTACTCACCTATGGCCGACAAAATGGAAATGCCCTACCATATACCGTTGTCTCTAGCATTCCATCTTGCTCCTCATCTTCCTTCATCTCCAAGGGTGGTACTTGATCATCTTTGTTCACTTCCATCAACTTGATCACCATTCCACCACTTGGCTTGGACCTCCCCTTTCTCTAATGCTACACACTTAGCAATAGGGTTAGTCCTAGGTTTCATCAATAAGCCAAAACCAAACTTGGGCTTTCTATCTCCCCCTTTTTGGTAATTGATGACAACCTCCACAAAGATATGAGTTAAATTCAATTTTGACTTTACACCACTTGTCCAAGCAATTTGAGCTTTGAAAAGAATTTGACAAGTCATGTAAAATCTATTTGGTAGCTATGGCTCCCCCTACATATGTGCTAAGAGTTTGGATTAGATGCTTTGCACACATGATAGATAAATTGGTCTTGGGAGAGTCATTTCTACCAAATTGATGCTAAGGTGTATAGAATGGACCTTTGAAGCGTGATACCATCGGAGTGCACATCATGAACCATCCTTAGCACCAAATCTAGCTAGAAAACATCAAATAGCTAGAAACCTCGTGAAATCAAAATTAAAAGCACGGTTTCTAGATACCACTAGGAAGACACTACGAAAAATGCTACTTCTAGATAGAACCTATGCATGCTAGTAATCAATCCATCAATCAAGTTCCATACTAGCAAGCACCACACAAGCAAGAGAGATATCACTTATAAGATAAACAAATTCTAAGTGCAATGCAAGCAATCATATGAATATGCCCATTCAAATGCAATCAATTATATTCATGAGCTTGCTCCTTCTACTTGTGTGCTTCAAAATTTTGATCCCTTTCCATTCTTCAATCTTCATCTACTCTCCCCCTTGATGCATGCTACCTTTGTATTCTCTCCCCCTTTGTCATCAATGACCACAAAGGTATATGATCATGCTTGGCGTAGACTTGAAATCATGAAGGGAGCTTGAAATAGAGAGATGATCACTTAAAATTGAGGATCACTTGTTTCCATAAACTTCCTTCTCTTATGGTTCAAACTAGTAAACTTGCATAAGTAATCTAGCTCGGTTTGAACCAATGACAAGCTTCTTCACACATCTTTCAATGGTTATCTTGTCAATGTTGAACTAGATCCTTTCTTGCTCATTTAACTAGATCAAACACTAGGTTCACATTCTCATGAATAAGTCATATTTAGCCACTAGATCATACAAGACATAGAAGCAATAGTTGCATAATATGCACTCAAAATCACTTTATTTTCATGAATGAGCCTAATGAGCAAGGGATATCACTAGAAGAAATGTCTATATGCTCTAATCAAGTCCTTATTAAGTATGAATACATCATGCCAAACAATTTCACCTTTGCATTAGTCGAAGGAGAGGTATGTCATATAGTTGGGGGTGCATTCATTTCATGTTGGAGAAGTCAAGAATGTTCAATTCATTTCTCAATGTGCAAAATCTCTTCTCATCAAGTGGCTTGGTAAAGATATCGGCAAGTTGATCATCGGTGCCAACACTCTCAATAGAAATGTCCCCCTTTGCTTGGTGATCTCTAATGAAGTGATGTCTTATGTCAGTGTGCTTTGTCCTTGAATGTTGAACCGGATTGGTGGTAATCTTCACGGGACTTTTATTGTCACATAGCAATGACACTTGTCTAAATTTGATTCTAAAATCCTTCAATGTGGCCTTCATCCATAGTAATTGAGCACAACAACTCTCTGCACTAATGTATCCGGCTTCGGCGGTAGAGAGTGTAACACTATTTTGTTTCTTAGATGACCATGAGACAAGTGACCTTCCTAGAAATTGGCATGTTCTACTAGTGCTCTTTCTATCCACTTTGCATCCCGTATAATCGGAGTCTGAAAATCCAATCAACTCAAAGTTTGACCCCTTGAGATACCACAATCCAATATTTGGTGTGTGCTTAAGATATCTCAATATCCTCTTGGTTGCTTTCAAATGACTTTCTCTTGGTGAAGCTTGAAACCTTGCACACATGCACACACTAAACATGACATCCGGCTTAGAAGCGGTCACATAGAGTAGGCTCCCAATCATGGACCGATACAACTTTTGATCTACTATGTTGCCACTTGTATCCAAGTCAAGATGACCATTTGTTCCCATCGGTGTCCCAATTGACTTGGCTTCTTCCATTCCAAACTTTTTCAACATATCCTTGATGTACTTGCTTTGACTTACAAATGTGCCTTTCTTCAATTGCTTGATTTGTAGACCAAGGAAGTAGCTAAGCTCTCCAATCATAGACATCTCAAATTCTTTTGCCATCATTTCTCCAAACTCTTCATAAAAGTCTTGGTTGGTTGATCCAAAGATAATGTCATCCACATAGATTTGCAACACAAACAAGTCCTTGCCAATCTTCTTGGTGAAGAGAGTGTTATCAACCTTCCCCATCTTGAACCCTTTGGAGATCAAGAAATCTCTCAATCTCTCATACCATGCCCTTGGAGCTTGCTTCAAGCCATAGAGAGCCTTCTTCAACTTGTAGACATGGTTGGGCTTTTTGATATCTTCAAATCCCGGGGGTTGCTCAATATACACTAGCTCATTGATGAATCCATTCAAGAAAGCACTTTTCACATCTATTTGATATAGCTTGATGTTGTGGGCACAAGCATAGGTTTCTCCAAAGTCAAGACCTTCAACTTGAGTGTATCCTTGTGCTACCAATCTTGCTTTGTTTCTCACAACTATGCCATCTTGATCTTGCTTGTTCTGAAATACCCACTTGGTGCCAATGATATTGTAATTCTTCGGACGCTCAACTAGTTTTCAAACTTGATTTCTTTTAAAGTTGTTGAGCTCTTCATGCATAATTATAACAGCTTAATTCATCATCATCTTTAACCACATTCCATAATCATTACTACGATGGTGTAGCTCAAGTCAAGTGTTCACTGTCCAGGAACGATGGCGATTTGAATCGATTACTACTGAGCTCAGGGGGTATTCCTCACACAAACCACACTCACCCGCTAAAGTGAGCTATAGGTCACCGTCGCACATATCCGGGAACAAAATACGGTTTCGACCGGAACCACCGTACCCAGGGGCCGCCCGACTGCCTTAGCCAGCCATGCTGGACCTCGGACTTACTCTTCGTGCCCCCGTGGTCCCCCATCCGTCTCCAATACGGTGCGAACGGATTGAGAGCCGGCCTGGATAGTGTTAGGCTTCACGGTCGAAAAGACTTATCCGGCCAGCTAAGTGTGAGGCATGCGTTCAACATGACTCGAGGGACGCACAACGGCATGGTCCTTAATCGACACAGACGGAATCACTATGGTCCAACAACCCCATAAGACTCCGTCCAGTCTCCAATTATCACAGCCATAACCAATAATCAGATGATATCAACATAAAGCTTTTTCCTTCATTCATAAGTAACCACCTATGCTCGCGGATAACAGGAAATCACCCGACTTTTACCGTCTAAGCAAGCTAAGCAATATATCTTGGCCTAGACTAGCAGGGTAATTCAAGGTAGGATAAAACAAGGGCAAACAAGGATATCATGCATCAACGGTTGCACATAACTCTTATACTTAATGCATCAATCATCAAGCATAATTAGACTGTTAGAAAGCATAGGTAAGAAAATGCTCCGGGGCTTGCCTCGCTCAAAGTCGCTGGCGTGGTGATTTGGGCACTCGGGCAGGTCGTCCTCTCCTGCTTCCTGCTCCTCCTCGGGGTCCTCGGGCTGCTGCTCCTCCACTGGATTCTCCTCGTACTGGGAAGCTACGGGGCCCTCCTGCGAACCTGTATGATGCGATGCACGGTATAAGCATAAAGAATGCATAGGTGCGATGCTCATGAATGAAGATGAATAACATTTTATTTGACAGAGTAGGTGCATATCTCCTCTCTACTAACAATCTATTTCATTTTACTGAGTATGTGCATATCCCTTCTCTAATCACTTAGAGAAGTGCATAAAGAAAGGTGGGTACATGTGTATGCACACACACCTGCAACACATGCATAAAAGAGAATAGCACTACTCATAAACCACACATTACATTTCATCATGGTACTGCATAACATGACCAGCGAATATTACTTAACTAGAAGTGCTCAAAAAGCAACATTAAACTTCTTAAAACCATTGCCAAAAAGGCTTATCATTTCATGTGAGAATTAGCACTTGAACTGTGACTTATACCTAAACTGTCCAAAAAATTCTACAAAAATTATAGTGGCTACATTATGCCAAAACAGAGCCATGATAAAATTTTCATCACATTTCACTGAGTATAACAGCCTCCACAAAAAGATGAAGCAACAGGACAGAAATGCACTTTTAACAACTTTGTACTGTGAAAAGTGTTAAACAACAGATTTCATATTTTTCTTTGGATCTTCTTAGCACAAGAGCAGTCATAAAAAATTATCAGGTCATAACTCCTCATAATTAATTTATTAAAAATCATTCAAGAATCAGCCCAGAATTGCATTTAAATCATATCTCAAATTTATTTCACAGAAACTGCATGGCATACATTTTTCCCAGAAACTACACCACAATACAAACCTAACAAAATAAGAATCACAATTTTCTAAGCAATATACAATTTACTATGCATTTACACAGATTTTAGCATTTTAAGCAACTAAATAAATCTACATAGAAAACTATCACCAAAATTGCATTTTATATTTTTCACAGATAGATCACATCCTTAAAATCCTAACAAAATAAGTTGCACTCAATTTGGATCCCATTTGCACCATAAATTTTAAACCATTTAAAACATTTTCTGGAATTCATTTTAAATCAAAAACCAAACCCTAGCCGGGTCCATGGACTCGGTCCAATGGACCAGAGCCATAGACCACGGGGTCCCGCGGGTCCCACGGCCCCACCTGCCGGTGAGCTGAGCGGGGGCATGCATCGGCGGCGAGCTCGCCGGCGGTGAGCCCTCCGGCGGCGAGGGTAGCACCGTCGTGCTCCCCCCACGCCGAGCCGCACCCGTGGTGGGGTTAGTTGCGTCGGTGGCGGCCGGAATAGCTACGACGGCGGCGGTGCCGCTGAAGCTCTAATTGACCTAACCGAGTGCACCTACGGCGGCGCGCGACCTAACCCTAACTCTAAACGCAGCGATGGCGTGGAGGAAAAAAAGAAGGGCACGGCGGACGATGCGGCGGTGAGCTCCGGCGATGGCCCGCCGTGGCGGTCGGTGAAATCCGGCCAAATTGGCCCTTACCCTTTGTCGACGGTAGCGGCTAGCGTTACGGGCGGTGCGGGAAAAAGCGGGCGGAGCTCAGCGTGGGGCGGCGGTGGTGGCGCGGCTCCGCTGGCGGCGGTGACGTCGCTTCGCCGCGGTGGCCTTCGCTTCGGCGAAGCTCGGACGGCCGCTGCGGTCTGCTTTGCATGCGCGAGGGTGAGCAAGAGAGCAAGAAGGAGAATGGGAGCGCGTGGAGTGGAGGCGAGGCGCGGTGCGGGTGATGGGGCCTGCGCCGCCGGAGCATGGCGGCCACGTGGCGCGTCGGCCACGACGCGGCGTGCGGCGTAACCCGCGCGTTACCCGGCGCGGCGCGGGCGGGCGTGGCGCAGCGGCGGCCGGTGGGCGGAGTGGGCCAAAAACGGCCCGGCCGTTTGCGCTGTGCTTTTTCTTTTTTTTTAATAAAATTTAAAACCGATCAAAAAGAACCTATTTGGCAATTTTAAATGCATTTTTATGAAATATGCCCAAAATGAAAGTTATAGAGAATTTCAAACTGAACATTTTCATTTTGGGGCCAAGTTCAAATTTCAAACAGATTTTGAATTATAAATTCTTTTTTTTTTTTGAATTAGGGCATTAAAAGGGAATTTTTAAACTATTTTATTTTTGCTTCAAATTGCACCAAATCTTTTTGCAATAAATTTTATTAAAACATTTCAAATTGCTGGGCACATGGATCCAAACTTGAACAAGCAATTGATAAGGTAATTAGTTAACTAATTAGCAAGCATGACAAGCAAGATTAAAAAATTGAAAGGCAAACACATGAAATGATGACATGCAAGTTAGGGTTTATGCTTGATGATGATCATGCCATGCTTAATGATGATTAGAAGTCAATTAATTAAGTGCCTAATACATGCTTAACACCTAGGGTGTTACAAACTATGCCATGAGTGAGATTCCAAACTCTATATGCTTTGCTTGTAGTGGAGTAACCGAGTAGGAATCCTTCATCACACATCTTCTCAAACTTGCTCAATCGAGTGTCCTTCTTAAGAATGTAGCATTTGCATCCAAATACTCTAAAGTATACAATGTTGGGCTTTCTTCTATTTAACAACTTATATGGTATCTTTTCCAATACCCTATGACAATAGAGCCTATTTGAGCAATAGTTGGCGGTATTGATTGCTTCGGCCTAAAATGAATCATACACATTGTATTCACTCAACATTGATCTTGCCATGTCAATCAAGGTTCTATTTTTTCTTTCAACTAGCCCATTTGATTGAGGTGTGTACTTGGCCGAGAATTGATGCTTGATTCCAAAATCATCATATAGCTTTTCAATTCTTGTGTTTTTGAACTCACTACCATTGTCACTTCTCACTTTCTTGATAGATGTCTCAAACTCATTTTGGCTTCTCTTGACAAATGTCTTGAATGTGTCAAATACTTTACTTTTGTCGGCAAGAAAGAATACCCAAGTATATCTTGTGTAGTCATCCACTATCACAAATCCATATGTGTTTCCACCAATGCTCTCATACTTGGTTGGGCCAAATAGATCCATGTGCAACAACTCAAATGGCTTGCTCGTGCTCATCATGCTCTTGTTGGGATGAGTGTTGCCAACTTGTTTACCCATTTGACATGAACTACATAGCTTGTCTGTCTCAAACACCACATCCTTCAACCCTCTAACTAGATCATGCTTGATTAGCCGGTTGAGTTGTTTCATGCCAACATGTCCAAGTCTTCTATGCCATAGCCAACCCATGCTTGACTTGGAGAACAAACATGTTGTCAATTGAGCATCACTAGCATTGAAGTCCACAAGATAGAGATTTTCATATCTAAAGCCTTTGAATATCAAGTTTGCTTCCGTCAACACTCACTATCTCAACATCATCAACACCAAATATGCATTTGAATCCAAGATCACACAATTGAGCTACGGACAAGAGATTGAAGTTGAGAGATTCCACTAGCAACACATTGGAGATGGACATATCATTTGTAATTGCAATCTTTCCCAAGCCTTTTACCTTGCCTTTGCCATTGTCACCAAAAGTGATACTATCAACACCATTGCCACTTGATGAGATTGATTTGAACATTCTAGAATCCCCGGTCATATGTTGAGTGCACCCACTATCAAGCACCTAATGCCTTCCTCCGGCTTTGTAATTGACCTTCAAAAGCAAATCAATTCTTCTTAGGTACCCAAACTTGCTTGGGTCCTCCAAGGTTAGTCAATAAGCTTTTAGGCACCCAAATTGCCTTCTTCTTTGGGCCAACAATGGGAGCACCAATGAACTTAGCTTTCACACCATTAGCACCCTTGGTAAGCAAATAACAAGAATCAAACTTAATAGAGGATATGTTAGCATTCTTCTTGTTCTTGCAATATTGCTCTACATGCCCTACTTGCTTGTAACTAGAGCAAAAACGTCCATTGCCCTTCACAAAACTAGTCTTGTGAGTGACAAAGGCCGCCTTGCCATTGTTGGGGGTATAGCCCAATTCCTCTTTGTTAAGAGAGAACTGTTGGCTACCCAAGCACTTTAGCAAGCGGGCATCTCCACTATAGGCCTTGCCGAAGGCATGAGTGAGCTCAGTCACCTCTCTCTTGGGTCTCATTCTCCACCATGAGTGAGGCATCACAAGTGAAACCATCATTAATAGTAGATATGGCATTGCTTAAGCTATAAGAGGGGTTAATGGGACCAACAACAATAGGAGTATAGAATGTTTCATCAAGAATATCACATGTTACTCCTACGTTGCATGTGTCTACAACATCCTCAATCTTAGCTTGATCAAGGAGGGAGGAGTGAGCCTTTTCAAGCTTAGTGTGAGCCTTCTCAAGCTTAGTGTGAGCCTTCTCAAGCTTCTCATGGGCTTCCATTAGCCTCTCATGAGTAGCATTGAGCTCATCAAAGGATTGCTCAAAGGCTTTCTTGCTCTTGCGCAACTCTTTGCACTCCTTCCTCTTCTCCTTAATATAAGAGTGAGCATCTTGTAGCATGCTAATGAGGTCCTCCTTTGAGTACTCCTCATCATCATCACTTCCACTATCGCTCTTATCATCGGATTGTACCTTGGATGGCTTAGCCATTAAGCATGTCGATGGAGCATCAAAGAGTGAAGGCTTGTTGGAGATAGCAAGACTAGCAAGTGCCTTCTTCCTTGACTTCTTGTCATCTTCACTCTCATTATCACTATCACTTGATGCATCACTATCCTATGTGACACAATATGATTGCCCCTTCTTCTTATACTCAAGCTTCTTTTCTTTCTTTTCCTTCTTGTCCTTCCTCTCTTTCTTGTCTTTCCTCTTCTTCTTGTCATCTTCATCACTATCATCATCACTATTGAATGGACAATCGGCAATGAAGTGATCTTTGCTTTTGCACCTAAAGCATCTCTTGGACTTGGTTGCATCTCTTCTTTTTCTTGCACCATAGATCTTCTTCTTCATGAATTTGCCAAATTTGCACACTAAAAGAGCCATTGCTTCATCATCCACCTCACTTGAGCTTGTGCAAGCTTCATCTTCACTTGAGCTTTGCTTCTTGCTTTTACCCTTGCATTTTGAGGAGGTGGCCTTGAATGCCACGGTCTTCTTTTTCTTCTCTTCCTCTTGAGAGCCCCCTTCCCGTTCCACACGGTAGGTGTCATGTGTGATCACCTCACCTAGTACTTGGTTAAGGGTCTTGGTGTCCAACCCTTCTCTCACCAATATGGTGACCAAGAACTCAAATCTTGATGGCAAGCTTCTTAGGAACTTGTGAGAGAAGTCCGCATCCTCCACCTTCTCACCCAAATTCTTTAAATCATTGACAATCACTTGGAGGCAGTGAAACATCTCCGGCACACTCTCATCATCTTGCATCTTAAAACTTGAGAGCTTGTCTTTGAGAATGTATACTTTGGCACTTTTTACGGCTTGTGTGCCCTCATATGTTTCCTCCAACTTAGTCCACACATCATGAGCTCTCTCTAAATCTTTGATCTGCTCAAACACCTTTGCTTTCAAAGCATCATAGAATGTGTTGATTGCAATGTCATTGAATTGGAGCTTTTCTTCTTCTCTTGCGGTTGGGTCGGTTGGATCAATCAGGGCAAAGTCCTTGTCCACAACCTCCCATACCTTCCTATTCAATGATTTCAAGTATGCATACATTTTTCTCTTCCAATGATCATAACCGGTGCCATCGAAGTGCGGTGGCTTCCCCACATGGTTGATATGGTTGATTTGAGCTATTTTCACACCGTAGGTTGTTAAGCCTCAATCAACGGTGACCTCGGCTTTGATACCATTTGAAAGGTCCTAAATGGCTAGAGGGGGTGAATAGCCTATAAAAATTCTTGCAAAGCACTTAAACAAAAACCGGTTAGTACACTAAATGCCGAAGCAAGTGTTGCGTTAGCCTAGTGAGGGGTTGCAAGCCAACCTATTCAATTCTAACAATTCTAATACACTAGGCACACTAATATTAGTGTCCTTAGCAAGCAAACTACACTACACAACCTAATATGCTACTTTACACAAATGTAATCGCAAGAAAGGGAACCGAGAAGTGCAAACCGTGCCTTCGGGATGATGACCAATCACCATCTTGTCAATACAATAAAACCTGAAGAAATGATCTAATAGAGAAATCCAAGTTGATCTCGAAGGATCAATCCACACAAGAACACCGAGGGACACAAGATTTTTATCCCGAGGTTCACGTGCTTGCCGGCATGCTACTCCCCGTTGTGTCGACCACACATTCGGTAGTTCGGTGGCTAATCGGCGCCACAAGCCAAGCCCTCACCGGGCGCCACAAGAACTCACACAAAGTGAGGGTAACTCAATGACACAAGATTCCACTAAGGATTCCTTTCGCAATCTCCCGCGGGGTGGGATCAACACCCCTCACAATCACCTCCGGAGTGGCCAAGAACAATCTTTAACCTTGCTCAACTCCGGCTCGCTGCTCCAACCGTCTAGGTGATGGCAATCACCAAGAGTAATAAGCTCAATCGCAGCAAGAACGCTCACTAGCGCCACTAGATGCTCAATCACAAGGCAAATGCACTAGAAGCTCTCCCAATCACTCTCTAGATCAATCAAGAGGCATGCAAGGTGAGGGAGATAGTTTGCTTAGCTCTAGAGGAAGTCAAGTATGTCAAAGTGCAAAGAGAAACTCCCTAGAGCCGGCCAATTCACTTATATAGGCGCCACACAAAGCACCCAACCGTTACTCACAAGAACAGTTTCTGTGCGTCGACCGGACGCGGGTTAAGTGGCGACCGGACGCGTCCGGTCACAGCGTCCACTCCCTCTACCACGGTCACGTGTCAAGCTCATTTGAAAATAGCTGTTGCGCGCCAACGGTCGAACCCTCGCGTGCAGCTGAGCAACCGACCGGACGCGTCCTACGCTTTCGGCCGGACGCCCGCACGGTGCGAGTCCGGTCACCCACCGAGAGGTCCGAGCGTGAAATTCTTGACCGGACGCGCCCCGTGCACCTTGACGGACGCCCCCGGCGTCCGGTGCACACAAGACCCCAGACGGCCGCAATCAAGACGCTTCGGCCGGGGACGCTGCACCGGGCGTCCGGTCGCCGGCGTCCGGCAACACCAGCAACACCACCGGACTCCACTGCTTGACCGGACGCGTCCGGTCCCTACTGAGACAACGTTCGATCACCTCCTGATGACCTGTTTTCTCCCGAAAACCTCCGAGTCCCGCCGAGCTTGCGAGGCGGGAGGGTTTTACACCCAAACACCATCAACCCTTGCTCACATGTGCCAACAACAAAGTGTCTCTCCACTTATGCACGTGTGTTAACATTTTCAAATGAATTTTGCAAGAGATGGTTAGCTCACTAGGTCCCTAATGCATATGCAAAGTCATTGCTCACCTAGTGGCACTTAGATAACCGATATTGCGCGACATTGCCCCTCTTAATAGTACGGTTATCAATCCTAAATCCAGCCATCAACTTCTCTACTCACCTATGGCCGGCAAAATGGAAATGCCCTACCATATACCTTTGTCTCTAGGATTTCATCTTGCTCCTCATCTTCCTTCATCTCCAAGGGTGGTACTAGATCATCTTTGATCACGTCCATCAACTTGATCACCATTCCACAACTTGGCTTGGACGCTACACACTTAGCAATAGGGTTAGTCCTAGGTTTCATTAATTAGCCAAAACTAAACTAGGGTTTTCAACACTATTGACGCGCGCTGGGTGTTGGAGATTTCCCCATGGCACGTGGGCTCACTAGAGCCAAACCGGCCCGGTGAAATGGCCCATTTCATTTCTCTGGGGCTGGGGCTGACTGAGGAACGATTTAAAGACTGCACCATCCGGCCTGAGCGGCCCTCCAGGTAAAGTGGCACTCGCGGCTAGCAAGTACAAGTTCATGGAGGTGGTCGTCGGACTTCCTAAATCAATTTCTAGATTCTTTAACAGCTAAAGATTTTTAAAGTTTGACTAACTTTATAGAAAAGGTTAACAACATCTATGATATATAAAATGAGCATATTATGAAAATATATTCTAGGTAAATCTAATAATACTAATTTGATATTATAAATCTTAATGTTTTTTTATAGAAATTTAGTTAAAGTTTTAAAATTTTGACTTATGACAACTTTCGTAATCTATTTATTGAGGGGCAGATAGAGTAGCTAGTTTTGTTTTAATCGTGGTAGCACAATAAATACTCCCTCCGTTTTAAATTATAAGTCATTTTGATTTTTTTACATCTATTTTGCTATGTATCTAGATATAATAATATGTCTAGATACATAGTAAAATGAATGAACCAAAAGAGCCAAAATAACTTATAATTTAGAACGGGGGAAGTGCTTCTTTCCAAATATTCATTGAGGTCAAGACTGGATATGGCTCTTCGGGCTGTCTGTAGCTCAGGTTAGTCCTAATAATAAAGGATGCCGTACTCCAAAATCAAGACTGTCAATAGGATACAATGGTATGATACAGATACAGATACATATACATATACAGTTAGGATCAAATAAACTTTTTAGTGCTTGTATGACACTGTTAGAACCTCTCTAGTGTATAGTATCACACACCATTACGGTGTCCAATGAAAAGTCCAAACCCAATATATAGCACATTTTTTGTCTCTCCTCTTTTATTCCTATCCCACATCAACCGTTTGTTCTACGTGGCAGTAAAATGAGTATAACACCATGTACTAATTCGCTGCACTTGCTGCATGGAAAAGACTAATAAAACCTAATATAAAAATAATATTTTTTCTTACATAATTTTATTATTTCATTCTCGAGTCAACGCGATAAAATTATTGCAGCAACACATAGAGTATATATGATCCAGTTCAATAAAAAGACAGACCGAATTATGTCCATAACTAGGTGTTTATATGCAGTACAAGTAAAGGCGTGGGACTTGGGCCATGGGGTGCTGCCCTCTCGTACTTCATGTCGCTTTGGATGTTGGCCTTTGGGCATGTGAGGTGTGTTTGGTCGGGCCGGTAATGACACGATAAGTTTCGCTTCCGTCCAAGAACAGATCATAGCATGCCAGCTCCTCTTCATGTCGTGTCTGCTCAAACACAACCCTTAAAATTAATTTTTGTTAGTTTCTTTATCCACCCATGACATAAAAACTATATATATTATCTACGTACCATTTTCATGAAAATAAAATTCATAATCCATTCAAGAATTAGATGAGGAGCATAAAAAATTATATTATAACATTTTAGATATGTTTATATGCTAATTTTCATGTCATGCCGCCTAAATACAACCCAAAATTGGATCGGGTCATGCAACCTATCATCTCGAAATCCTTTGAAAGGCGTGGTCATCATGTCATGCGGTCCGTGCGGTGGGTCGTGCCATGGCCCACCATCAGATGGCACGGCCCAAGTTCAATGGATCGCTTGCGGCTCCGCGTGTGCAAAGTGCAGTCAGGTGGCATGGAGGCGCTACCTCTGTTGTACCACCCCTGGAGCGGAGGAATGGGAAATTCATGAATACCATCTCAACGGGAGAAATGGAGAATGGTATGATATTTTTCTATTATAATAATCAGCAAAGGTAGGTCTTAGACCAATGACCCCATGCATCTAGACAACAGCAATACCGAGGATTATCTCTTGTTTCCTCTTTTTGCCTTGGTCTTATGTGAAATCAGAGCTCACAATGGATGTAATTTTTTCTACATTTTGTGAAGAGGATTGAACCATTCTTTGGAACTTGAAAGAGCATTCCTCTGCTTCAAACACTACCAGAAGTCAGCAAAACAGAGGAATGAGTTTCCTTCAAAGTTCCTGTGAAATACTGCAATCCAAATAGGGCCTTAGATGTTGGGCCAGGCCTGTCCGAGACTGGGGAGATGGACTAGATCGATTGGATGGACATCCAACTTGGGCCCATTCTGGTGGTGGCGGCGGCAACAACTGGAAGGGGTAGGAAGATGCGAGTGAAGGTGGACTCACCAATGGAAGTGGAGGTACCGACGGAGATGGCAGAGGAGAAGAAGTAGCGATAGTGGATGGGGACAAGCGATGGCGGTGATGGTGGACGCACACGATGGTGAGAGTGAGAGAGACACGAGCCAGGGCTTTCCATGCCTTGGCTAGGGACAAAGATTTTGTCCGTGCCTGTTATTGATTTTCTTTTGGGGAATCTGTGCTTCTGATTGGTGGCAACACACAGAGTGCTAAGGGTCTATTTGGTTCGCCGCCATCATTCACCATGCCATGCTTGTGGCTACCACACTAGGTTGACTGTTATTTCCGTGTATACTGAGGCAGCCATAGAGCCTTTGTGCGTTTGAAATCCCTAATTTGGTTTTAGATAATTGATGAAACCATCAGGACTAATCCTATGTGGTTAAGTGTGTGTAGCAAAGATCGGATGGTCCAAGACCAAGTGATGGAGACAAGGAGGAGACCATGATGATGGTGGTGAACTCCAAAGATGGTGATCAAGTACTCCACATTTAAAAAAGAAAAAAGAGAAGTAAAATGAACTTAAGGTAAAGGTATATTTGATAGGAGCCATTTTGTTTTGTCACTCAAGATAATATAGAGGGTATGAGGGCATTTAGGATAGATAACTTTACTACAAAGAGAGAAAATCTTTAATTTTAGTAGTTATCAAGTGCCACTAAATGTGAAGCTGATTCTGCATATACTTTATGCTTATAGTGATGTGATGGGATTATGTCCTAGAGTCCAAATAGCTTAGATCTGCTATGCACGGTGAGTGAATCCCACCTACTACCACCCTACTTATGCTTTTGTCCTAACTTCATGTAAAAGGTTTAACCCAAGGATGGTGGGATGGACTCTAGAACCTTATATGTTGGTCTAATCCACAATAACAACTAAGGTGGGACTAAACCCTCACAAAATTTCATTAACATGTACATGGGACACATTGGCCAAATTTCAAACTAGACTAGGTATCACGTACACCTTCATCAAAGGGCATGACATCCTCGTCGACCCAACACACCCACAACCAACAAACGATGACCAGGAACGTTCCCTCTTAGCACACGCGACCGTGCGCCTAGTGCCTAGACGTGTGTCATGCCGTGTGCCCCACAGAGCCTACATGCGCAATAAATCTCTATGTTCGTGCCCCTGGCCCGCACGCGCAATGAACCTGCATGAGAAAGCTTGGGAAAATTTCTTGCAAAAAGCTATTTCAAGTGCTAAAGTTGGTTTTGTGCAGTTGCAAGGAGATAGCACTAGAATTTATACTATTGTGCAACCTGAATCAGAATTTCTTATTCACAGAGTTAAAAGTTCTTGTTAAAGGTTCTCTATCTTAAAGTGTGCTCAACCAGAAATTTTTGTGTCCATAGCGAGAAATTCTTGTTGAAGATGTTGAGAGTGTATGTTCTTGGAGTGTATGGTTCAGCCCAGATCTACTTGTCCAATGGTCATTTGTGCGAGCTGAGGCTTTTTTAGGTGCTTCAGCCCCTGCTTTCCCTTACTCTTGCTCATTCTTCTTCCCCACTTGGTCATTTGAGTTCCAGGCAAGAACAAGCTCCCTTCTCCCTCAAATCTCTCACTCCCAAGGATTTGTGCTTTAATCAAGTAAGAGATTGAGCCCTAAGTGTTGATCTTGAGAGCTTCAATCCTCTCCCTCTCCAAGCTTAGTGCTTATTCATGAGGAGATTGGGGAAACCCTAGTGCGTGATTTGTTGTTGTATTTGGTGGCACGGTAGTGATTGTGATTGAGGATTTTTTATTACTCTTGATGGTTGTCGTCACCTAGACGATTAGTGGTTTAGTGATTGGTGAAGGGATTTGGTGATTGTGTCCATCCCTAATCAAGGATTTGTAAGGGATTCTTGTTCCTTCCCCATGGGAGACCATGAAAGGCAAATCTAGTGGATTGCTCATAGCTTGTGGATCCTCATCTTGTGTTGGTTGTGTGGCACCCTGTTGCGGGTTAGATGTGTGAAGCCTATTAACCTCAAATTAGTGAATTGCTTAGCGGTAAGCAAGTGAACATCGGGATAAATCTTGTGTCATCATTGGACTTCTTGATTGATTTGTATCTGATATTCATGGTATTCATATTATGATTGATCACTTCTCCAACTCGGTATACCTCTCTTGTATTACATTTTTAGTGTCTTGTGTAGAGGTAGTTGCCTAGCTTGTGTAGCTTAGTTGTTTAGCTTGTTAGCTAGTTCTCTAGTGGTAGAATTAGTAATCTAGCCAATTATGTGACATAGAGATTATAGCAAATTAGAATTGATTGGTCGGTGGCTTGCATTTTTTAAGTAGGCCATATTTGTATCTAACTCTTTGGTTTAATTTGGTGTTGTTGTAGAAATTTTTATATGATATGCACCCCCCTCTAGCCATTTAGGACCTTTCAACATTGGTTTCTGCCACAAGTAAGGTGACAACTTCTCTCATGACACCACACCCATGCCACACCTTCGATGGCGTGTGGTGGCTGGGTGCCAAGTTGCCCCTATATGCACATTTGGGCCGCATAAGTGAGATGTCTCCGGAGTGAGCTATGTTCCATAAGAGGCCATGGTTAATTGCATGCACTCAATTTGTCTCAAATGGCATAATCAATGTGCAGCCAGGCATTAGTAGTCGTGGCCGATGTGCATGGCCAGCGACAGCGAATGCTTCTATGTTTTGCATCCATAGCGCCCACAGGCCAGCACTATGTCATTCAGCACTAGGCATCTTGGTGAGGTATAAAATAGGCCAAGGGTTGACGTTGTGGTGTGGATTATAGAATCACCTAAGCTAATGGTCGTTAGATGTCTTGACTAAGGGTTCAAAGTAGAAAAAATGGCATAGGTCGAGTTATGAATCATATTTTCATTCTTGGTGAGGTGACTCTGTGCCTACTATAACAGGCATAGGTGATCCAATGGGTACTCGAGACCCATGTGGGCATGGGTTTGGGCATAAAAGTCATCACAGTTTTTGGGGTTTTCAATGGGCATGTTTTATGTTCATGGGCATGGGTTTGGGCTGATCAAACCCAACAGGTTTGTACATGTTGCCATCTCTAGTGCTAACTCTAACTAGCCGGTCGTTTCTTATGTGCCAATTTTTTATGCAAGAGTGTTTGTTTTGTCATTCAAGGCTATTTAGTGCCATATTTTTTCTGTAAACACTATTTTTTTAGATGCCAATGTTTTTGCCATTTCATTTACAGGCTACCACCAGACTATACATAGTGCAGCATTAGATCTCTGACCAGTGTATAACTCACACAAATAGTCAGCTAGTCCATTAGTGAGATGTTTAGCAATATCAATTTACAAAGGGGGTGTTAAGGAAGCAGTGTCCATAGTCAGCGTCTCAAGCCATACATCCTCAAGAATGTAGTACTATGTATTAGCATTGAACCTATAAAAGAACCAATGGAGCCACACCCCGCGGTTGGAAGTAGCACAAGGAATTGGTTTTCTGAACAGGTGCCTCACAGTTGTTGTTGGCTCAATATCTTATGCATCACTTGCTATTGGCTCAAACCCATTGTACGAACCTACATTACAATCCAAGAAGAAAAATATAAAGCTTTCTAGGTTGTTCACAATGGTACTGCAATTAAACTGTAATGATTCCTAAATTCGCTTAAGCAAACACTAAGAGTACATATGAAGCCAAATCACTAGCAAAAAGCACCTAATTGATCTATCATGTTTGGAAAATTCATAGCTGTCATGTTTGGAAAATTCATATTGCAGATTCTCGATAAAGTCATTTGCACTGACAATGTGGATCAAAAGATATTTTCATGTAAAACAGCCACAAATTGTTACACCGATTTTGTCATAGTCTAGCATTTAATGGTTAAGTATATATACAAACATTTATAACATTCAACTAGATAAACCACCATAGATAATCATTGGCTAAACTATTCATTTATTCTACCAAACAAAACATGACAGTACATGACATGCTGCTCTACAAAGTAGAAATCTATATATACAGAGCTGGATTTGATTACCTTTTCTTCAAAAATGTTGTAATGAGAATGAGTGTTAGGTGTTAGCCTCCCACTTCTATTTGTTTCCATATCAATTCTTTTATCCAATCCTTTATCAACTGAAAAAACTAAGAAAAATGATAGAGAATAACAAGATGTGTGTTGATTTATTATACCATTTTTCTTAATGAAGTAACGGTCATAAGAGGGCCATGGAAAATAGGAAAATTGCAGCTATGGATACCCTTTTTAAATTGGACCCGATGGATTTAGTGAATACAAAATTTGATGCAGCAAGAAAATAGATACATGCTGTCAATACAATGAATGAAAATCTCTTGAAGACAGAACTTTTAACATCTTTTGGCCCTTTGAAATAGACAGTGTGCCCACGAATTATGGCACTACTTTAGAAGTTGATAATACTACAACCAAAAAGAGACATTAAACCAAAGATCTGAGTGGTTAACTGTGACCATTGATCCATGTATAAACCACATTCCGCCAGTTTGTCCATGACAAGGTTGAAAAAGTTTACAATTGCCGACTTAAAGAGTTATCACTTTGATTGCATCCAAAAGAGGTCCAACAATTACTGAAAGTAAAATTACATTTGTCTTCTTCTCCTCATCAACTTTTCATCTTCAGTTTAAGGATTGAAGCTAATACTAGAACCCAAATTCTACTGCAGATTTACATAGATATACAAAATATACATACATCATTACTCTAAAAAATATACCAATACAATATAACAGAATAGTAGTTAATTAGGCTAAGAAAATCCGAGTTCATTCAAACCAATTATGTACATTTATACCAAGAAGATAACTGTTTAGATAAGTATATACTCTATAAACTTGCCGTCTCTGGTCAATCTAGTCAGTAGACTATCCTACGCAATTTCAAAAACCTGAGCAAAACTCAATACTCAACTCTAAGTCCCACACTAGATTATCCTATACAATGATAGAATGGAACTAGTCTTCACTTGGAGCTTGAGGCTTGCATTGCATGATTGGAGAGGAGGGTGTGAGCCTCCTTTTATAGGTGGAGGTAGAGGGGGTGCCATATAAGTCAGTGATCTATGTGCTTCTCCACCTCAACCAATGGACGAAACCATGATAACATCAAGGATGGTTATCATTTGGATCCATGGAGTCATGCTGGAAGGCCGTGGAGGCCTCTAGGCCCACTTTCAAGGTTGGGTGACTTAGGGGGTCGGTCAACCCCCTATGGTAGGTGCAATCCCTGCACCATCTAGAAGGTGTCCTCACAAGTCATAGAGTGTGTTTGACACTTTGGATTTGGTTGTCACATCGGTTTTCCATGGATCCGTGTGGCATCCATTTTACACCATTGAGAGAAAACACATAATGGATCCAAGGGCTGAGCATCACTCTAGCCTTTCACATGGATTGTGGTCACTTTGCAACACTTGGCATGGCCTATTGGGCCCATAGGGGGGGGGTCATACAGATCCCTAAGGGGTCCTATAGGCTCAGATTTCTCCTGGACGCTATTCTCTGCATACAAGTACCTAAAGTACAAGTGGAACTTGTTATTGATAAAAATATGTTCATGATTTGTTATTCTTCCTTGATAACGAGGTTGTTGATAGTGTTTTGATTATGTAAAAGGGTGACATTTTCACTGTCAACACACCTCATAGCCCATCTCTCTCTCCATTCAACACCCACCTCTCTCTCTGTCTCTTTCCCTCTTTGTCTTTAACAATGCCTCTCTCCAAACCCCCCAGCTTTCTCGTAGTAGCACTTGACGATGGAAACGCCCACCGACGGGTGTGGGGCTATGCACCCATGTGGCTAGTGGCTGCGTGATCGGCGGTGAGGGCCAGTGCTGCATACAAGTACCTAAACTACAAGTGGAACTTGTTATGGATAAAAATATATTCATGATGTGTTATTCTTCCTTGAAATCAAGGTTGTTGACAGTGTTCTGATTGTGTAAAACTGTGACATTTTCACCGTCAACACACATCATAGCCCATCTCTCACTCTCTCTCTCCCTTCAACACCCATCTCTCTCTCCCTTTCTGCCTCTCATAGCGCCTCTCACCCAACCTTCTTTCTCGTGGTGGCGCCCTTCAGTGACGGTGCTGCTCGGCGATGGCCACGCCGGCCCCCTGGTAGGAGTGGGGCTATGCGCTCCTATGGTTGGTGGCTGCGTGATTAGTGGTGAGGGCCCGTGCATGCTTGGTGGCTACGGCGGCGGTAGCCCCTTGCACCTGTTATGGCTGCTCCTGGCTTGGGCGGCGTGGACCCAACGCGTGGCAGCGGATCTCCTCCGGCACGCCCAATCTGTGCAGCGACGGCACAAATTTGGATTCAGGGTTGGTTGGACGGATCTTCTTCTCTGGTGGAGATCTCCTCCGATGCAGCCCTCTTTAGGCTGGGGTGGATCCAACCAGTGGCAGTGCAAATCTGGTACGCCGTGGCGTGCATCTCCTCCAGGGCGAATCCGCTCTCCCGCGCCCACTTTTCCTTCATTATCCGACGGCGGTGCAGATTTGGCGATCTGCTGCTCAGGGTCAAAAGGACATTGGCTAAAGTCTCATATGCTTCGTTGATTCTCTTTTTTAAGTAACCATATGCTTCGTTGAAAGAAATCAATATCTCTACTATTAGGCCTTCGTGTTGCATGGTCAAAATGACAGCCCACGGCCCAGCTCCCGCATGCGTATGGCGCACCTCCCCACACTCGCAGGAGCCGACTCCTTTCTGCGTATTACCTCTATCCCAAATTACAAGGCATTCTAAGATTGTTGGAGTGTCAATTTTTTTTAAAATTTGACTAAATTTATAGAAAAAAGTATAAAGATTTATGACATCAACTAGATATATAATGAAAATATAACTAATAAAGAATCTAATGATATTTAGTTTATGTCATAAATATTATTATTTTATTATATACATTTAATCAAATTTGAAAAAAAATTGACTCTCTAATCAACCTACTAATGCACCATCTTTTTTTTTTGCTACAGCCACACACAATAAACGCCCCCTGCTGAGAAGTCCCTCCTTCATCCACCCACGAAATTGTACCCAGAAAACCAACACAATTAAAATAAACAGCCCAGATTTAACTTCATACATTCTCTCTCCTTACTCATTCACATCGGACAACCCAGATCAAAAGTGTCACACCTCCTCCTCTTTCATCCTCCCGCGTGCAAACCTCGCGGAGTCGCGGTGCCGCGGAACACGCACGCAGATCACGCATCTGCACCTGCGCTGCCCTATTGCGACCTGTTGAACGTCGGGCGCCCTGCTACGCCGTGGAGATCGCCCGCGCTGCCCTGCTACGCCGTGGAGATCACCGCCATCGGCAATTATTCGGCAGGACCGAGGACCGAGGAACGTCGTGGAGATCACTCACGCCACCGAGGACTAGGATGACGCCGGCCTGCTACTTTGTGATCGCTCGCCATCGAGGACCGACCCAGACAACCCTAAACCCTCGCATGATCTCGTGCAAGCCGTCGACCGAGGCGGACGCCGTGATCGCGGAGACGCTCGCCATCGAGGATCCACCCAAGCAACCCTAGGGCCTCGCACTTCTGCCTGCGCAAGCCGAGGACACCGTGATCGCGGCGACGCTTGCCGTTCAGGACCAAGGACAACGCCTCAAATGGGAACTCGCCCTTCGTGCTTCATCAGGTTCATCAGTTCGTGAGTTAGCCCTTCGTGCTTCATCAGGTTCGTCAGTTTGCCCTTCGTCAGTTCGTCAGTTTGTCAGTTCGCCCTTCGTCAATTCGTCAGTTTGTCCAGGGTGCAGCTTCAATTAATAATTAGATGGCATTCTGTCACTTGTTGGAGAGGATTAATAATTTAGATGTCATCTTTTCCTTTTCCAGATTATTGATTCAACCTTATCTTTGACTATGCAGTTAACAGATAACATGTGCGTGGTTAAAATGGACCACCATTGCAATTACTTCTTGAGGGTTGGCATGCCACGGCAGAGTTTTCTTCTACTCTTAAGGCTTTTATTCTTCTTCAGGTGATTTATTGGGAACACAGTTGATGGTCGACCTGCAACTCTTATGCGTGAGGGTCTGCTAACGCAACGGTTTTATTTTACCTGAAACTTATTGCTTTCAAGGATTTTGGGGCAGGGATCACCACAAGGCACTAGAATGTTCAGAAACAAAATACTTATGAGAACAGACATTCTAGAATAACTAACTTGTTGGTATGGCTAAAAATCACAACCAATTCTTGGTTGTTTTGTCTTTTCATCATATATGTTGGTATTCAACCAATCTTGTCCAGTTTGTTCATTGGGGCCACGCCATTTACTACACTAAAAGGAAGGTAAATGATCAGAATCAAGTATCGTCCTGCCATTTTATTACTTAATCCCTTTGTAGTAGTATAATAAAATGGGATACACATGTTAATGTACCTGCACTGGCTTACTGCTTTTCCCTTAGATGATGCTAAATAGTACAGTAGATCTGTTTAGTTTCAAAACTGACATGAACTGGAAGAATTATTGCCCTTGATGATTCGAGTTGCAGCTGGTATATATCTGTCATCTCATGCTTGCCGTAGAGAACATCGGCAGAAAGGTAATCCACACACACCTTGGTGTTGCTGGTGTTGATCCAAAGGAGAGAAGAGTTTATCAAGGCAGTGTTACTCAGGCAAGTATTTGGCATCTAAATTGCACAGAGCATGATTTGGCATCCAAGCTGCACAGAGCATGAGGATACTGGTGATCTTAGAACCATCCTGATTTCTCAAACATATAAATTGTTGAATTTTATCATTTTTCTTTGTGGTAGTTTAGATTAGCTTTCACTTGCTGCAATTGATCCTTCCAACAGCTGTAAATTTCTTGTTAGGTGAGCAAAGCATACATTGTCAAGGATTCCTTTATTGCCTTTGAAAAAGGTCAAGATTCAGACCTTGTAGTTTGAGTTCAGGAATTTCCATCTTGAATATAGCTGAGTAATATGCTGGTGACCCTACTTTTATTAGGAGTGTGCTCATAGCAGATTGTAGCATAATAGTCTCCATATGGAAGATGCTTACAGTACTGTTATTTTGCAGTAGTGCTCATGTGTGAGATCAGCCAATCAGAACTGTTACAGAACAATTATATTACCTTTTTTCTGCATTATAATTCGATCGTTACTCTGGCAATGTAATGCCGGACTTCTTTAAGCCCTTCTGATGATCTGTCGATAGTTTTTGCACGATCAATCATTCAGTCTCACAATCTCAGCACCTAAGAAGGTCTAAGTCACCTCAAACCATAGTTTCATGTGCATTTACATATACTAGTATAATGCCCGTGCTAGCTAACGCTTACGGTGACTTCTAGGAAAAATATATTCTAAAACTAAAATAAATCATATAAAACTAAAAGATTCAGTATTTTTAATGAAAAATACAAATCAATAGAATCAAAGGAGCACCAATTTGTAAAGTAATCATGTGGCTCCTATCCACCGAGAAGGATTCCAAGAAGCATCAATTTGTAAGAATATTGCCCATGTTAACGCTTACGGCGTCTAGAAAAACATATTAAACAACCAAAAAAGATATATCATATGTCATTTTCATTGCTCACATTCATAAGATCTATCGTCTCACCTTGCATGTTTGGTCAAGGTATAGATTGAGATGCAATAGGAAACAAGAGTAACGACGATATATGTACTTAAATATTAGTATTCAAAAGAAAGGCCAGATATCACTTGCATATGACAAAATTCAGCTATTAAAAAAAGTCGTTAGAGTCATAAAAAATAATTGAAGCTTCGCTTGTAGGAAAATCTCTTGTAGGAATTGGTTTTCCATTCAGTTTCAGCCGCCTGCACACGTCCAAAATCAGTTTCAGACACTTGCACACGTCCAATATTTGTCAGCATACAATACATTGCTACTGATCAAATATTCAGACAATTGGATTATTGTTCATTTGCTCTGGAAATTCAATCTCTGTGTACTAAAAACAGAGGGTATCAACTGAAAATAAAAGCTTATTTTATTCTACAAACACTTCTGAATCAGATTATCAGTAATTAGATACTCAGCCAGGTAAGATCAGACACTTGATATTAGCCTTAGTTAAAAAAATGTATCAATCCAGCTACCATCATGACCATCAGTACAGAGTTATAGAACAAGTCACTAACTTACCCTCTCCTCCCAAGATCCATAGCATTTCCCATGGTATGAACATCTACATCTTCTGAAAGCAACAAAAAAGAGTGGATTGAATTGAAGTAGAACAATGTTGCAAGGTTCACCAAACTACCTGCGACAACTCCCTGGATGATAAAGAGCAAGATTTAAGGGCTAACTGAATTTAATATTTTCAACACTGTTGGGTTGACAGAACAAATTGTTGTATCAAAGAAAGAAAACAATTTCATGATATAAGGGCTAACTGAATTTGCCTCTTGACTCAGCATCATCCAGGACAAGTTTGCTCGTGTCTTTTATGGTTCAGCATGATAGAAAAAAATTAAATAATACATTAACAATTCTGAACTCACATATCCAATTGTTTTTGTACAACGGTAACTCTTTGAAGTGCTGTTTTCAATTCCAGTGTCCTGACACGAAGCTTGAGATCACCTTACTCCTGTTTAAAAGCAGTTCATTAAATATTTTCAACACTATTGGGTTGACAGAACAAATTGTAAAAGTCAGGGGACTACCTTTCCCATCTCTTCTTTACATCCTAACTAATATTTCAATCAAGAGCACTTAAAATTCTCAGTACGGAAATACTTCAGAGCTATGCCATCACAACTACTTCATCACCAGCTTCATTAAATCAGAGCAATTCCATGTCATATCTAGCAAATTTAACAGACAGGTCAAGTCAGCACCAGAAAAGGTCAAGCTGAAAATATAAAGAGTACAAAATAAAGCGAAGGCGTCCAACCTTTACATGTCTTTGAAAAAGTATTGAGATGCTATTACTGCAGGAAGTACTCACGGCTTAGCAATCTCTCTCATATCAAACCTAGGATCAAGGCCTTTAACAATACAATCTAGAACTAAATAAAATGGAGAAAGCTTGAGTAAAATGACAGCAAAGACACCTTCCAGCTATTACCTATTGCAGCAATTCTCTACTTATTCTTTTCAAACTTCTACTCCTTAGTTAATTGCTTTCTAAATTCCAATTCTGCAGTTGCCATCTCTCTCTCTCCTTCCTTTGTTCTGCTAGACGCTCTTGAAAGCTACAAATAATAGATGCAAACAAAATAAAAACAAACATCATGCTCATCCAATTTCGGGTACATGCAAATTAGAGGCTGTTCTTCTGACACCAGTCATATCTCCAGTAGGAATAAGGCCGCCCATTTGAACCATAGCTTTAAGCACCTGCAGTACATGATTCAACACTTCCTAGAACTTCACAGGGTATAGATTATCATCGGCTGGCTATTATGCCCAGAGAACTAACCTTGCTGGATCTTAGATTTAGCCATTATGGACATTGCATCATTACGAATCAGAAGGGGCTTAGGGAAGGGAGAGGGAAGAACCTGCAGGTGGTGACGCAGAACATAGAGATCCAGCGAGGGATCCAACGTGCGGCATGGGGCGGGCCGGTGGCGCTGCTCCAGCGACCAGGCTAAAGCCGCCGCCCCGCTGCTCAGTAGGACTCGAAGCCGTAATTTGCTGAATCAAATCTTTTCCACAAATTTGGAACCCTAATTCCTGAACCGAGGCATGAATCGGTGGATTAGTACCGCTCTGTCATCGGTGATGCTGCACCGCTGCCGTCACGAGGCTTCCCTCCCGCACATGCGCCCGCACGCCGTTGGCATCCTCCCGTGAAATGCCGCTGCTACGAGACCGAGGGCCGGCCGGATGCTCGGTCTCCTCGGCGATTGAAGCCGGGTCGACTGTGGCACCAGATGTCCCCTCACAGCCTGCGCGGATGGCCGGTGGCGGGCGCCCGGGCGGCCGGTGACCAGCGCCTAGTGGCCCCTTCCTCATCTGCGAGCACAAGCACAAGGCGGCCGGGCGATGGCCTGCGCTCATCGTGGCCCAGCGCCCTCATTTTGGTGCCCCATGGCGGCATTAGGAGAGGACGAATCGCACGTGTCTTGGGGGAAGAGGAGAAGTCGCGCCACTTTTGGGGGTGAGAAACGCGCGCCCGCGCATGGGGGGAGGATCGCACCCTAGATGGGATGCGGGAAGAGGACGGCGGCGGCGGCGGGGCGGCGTCTGGCGAGGAAGGGGCGGTGTGTGTAGCGCGTGACTCGTGCACTTGATTTGCGGCGCCACGAGGAAGGATGCGCGTGGGAGGAGGATAGGAGGACGTGTGACACTTTTGATCTGGGCCGTCCGATGTGAATGAGTAAGGGGAGAGAATGATTGAAATTAAATCTGGGCTATCTATTTTAATTGCGTTGGTTTTCTGGGTACAATTTCGTGGGTACATCAAGATGGGGCTCCTCAGCGGGGGACGTTTTCCGTGTGTGGCTGTAGGAAAGAAAAGTTGGTGCATTAGTAGGTTGATAATTAAATGTAATTACCTGCAACTGATTGTTTCTAACTATTTCAGCTAGACCTTTTTATGTGACAAACGCAAGTCAGGTAAGCTTCCTACAATTCCCAAGGAGCCAAGATTTCACACCAGGTTAATAAGGTGCATCTCAAAGACTTAATGAGCTTTGAAAGTAGTAGTTTGCTTGGTAGCTGCTGGCAAGTAGAAACTGCATTATTCTTTTTAAAATTGGTGTTTCTTAGAATCCTTCTCAGTTGGTCAGCTCTACAGGAGCCATAGGTTTACTTTATAAATTGGTGCTCCTTGGATTCTATTGTTTTATATTTTTTTATTAAAAAAATACTTAATCTTTAAATTTTATGATTTATTTTAGTTTTACGAATTACTTTTTTTAGACTACATGTCACCGTAGCGTTAGCACGGGCAATATACTAGTACATACCTTATAGTTTGAGATAGAGTAGTCCTCATCGATGTTCCCATGCTACGACGTTGTGTACCTGTGTCCCACTCTCCCGTGGTTACAATGCAGGTTATTGGGTTTGGGCTCAAGCCGCTCTGCACTCAGGCCCATATATGCAAGGGAATCAGACACCCGTGAAACAATAAGCAGCAGGGCATCAGTAATCAGATGGGCCTAGAAAGTGGCAAATAAAAGGAGGCTTTGAAAGCTGCATTTTGATATTTCCCCAAACAAAAACTATTCTTCAAACATAAAAAAACTGACAATCAAGTGCTAATATTATATCCGTATGCTTAAAAAGTCATAAACAAATTATATTATATAAAGGAGGTGAACAAGATTACTAGAACGTATATTTATGTAAAACCGTAACAAAGTAATAATTTTCCTAGGTTTAGGATAGATATGTGCTAGGTCCACGAGAAAATTGCTTCCGGCTTAAATAAAAATGTTCTAGCTTCACACTAAAATTCCTCCATCTTAGTAAAAAAAATCCTCCATCTTCATCAGAAAAAATTTTAGCCATTCATGGGCACTGTACTAGTCATACTGACTCCATCTTGAAAAGAATACAATTCTAGCGTGCTCTCTCTCTGTCTCTCTGTCTCTTCCTAGTCAAATTATCTAAAGTTTGATCAAATGTATAGAAAAATATCAATGCTTACGACACAGAGTAGGTACTATACATTGAATAAAGAAAATAGCAATATTTATTTGGTACTCCCTCCGTTTCAAATGATAAGTCGCTTTGATTTTTTTGGTACATCTATTTTACTATGTATCTAGATATAATAATGTGTCTAGATACATATAGCAAAATAGATAAACCAAAAAAGTCAAAGCAACTTATAATTTTGAACGGAGGAAGTATTTAAATTTATATATTTATATTTTCCTATATAAATTTGGTCAAGTGCTTTGACTCTTTACTAATTAGCTAAACATCGATGATAGAATATCTTCCTTTTTGGGATAGCTTTTGAGTGTAGTTTTGTTTTATGGCATGGGGTGAAAAAGTTTCTACCATGCATATGAATATATATTATATTACGTGACTAAAGACAAAGATGTAGTATGGTTTTAGGAGTGAGGGATACATGATTTCGTCTCACAAACTATTTTCACTGTCCTAAATTGTACGATGATACATATTTTTAGGAGAACCCTAAAAGTAGTATATACTAGTAGTATATATTTGTAAGCAATAAAATTTATGTATTGTATCTAGAAAAGCTAAATGTACGTAATGCAGAATGGGGGAGCACTGAATGTGTATAAAGCATATGCGAATATGCGATCAGTATGCATGGGCCGGATTGGTTGATTTGTATTGTTTTGTTGTTGTTTCTGTGCCCGCAAATATATATATATGCATGGTACGACGCGGGGGTGGAGTACGTCGTCTCTTGTTATTTTGCCTTTGTTTAACCTCCTCTGTCTACCTTATAGTAATTGATTATGTGTTAAAAAAAATGTGCTGTGTCGCAGGCAAATTCACATGCTGCCAAAGCCAAACCCATGCCTGCACACCGTAGACGGCACGAGTGAATGACTGACGGACACAGCTTCCCAGAAACCTCCCTGGCCCAACTGCTCTTTTTTTTTCCCCCCATAGCGACCGGCCGATCGCACTGGACTCGACTGGACGGACGCACCTGACCGCGATCCCGTCTGGGAGCCGAGATCGACTGTCCGTCCCAAGTCATCCCGGCCAGATCCATCAAAGAGTGGAGGACCACAGCGATACGATACGCGGCGGTCGAGGCCGCATCCCGAGTCCCCACCTACCTCTCCTCTGACGACGTGCCGCGTCGGCGTGGGCCCCGCCGGCACGCACGCAGTCGCAGTCGCAGCGGCCCGTCGCCGCGCGCGGCGGGCCGTTGTACGTGGATCTCCGAGCTGATCTCCACCACCCACCTGCTCGGTGCTCGCTTCTGCCTGCGCAAAAGACGCCCGCCCGCCCGCCCCGGCCTCATGCGCGATCGTGTCGCCGCGTAACCACCGAGATTCCCCATCCGCTCTTCTTTTCTTTTGGTGCGGCCAACCCAAGTGCGCGCCCACTGTGCCTCGCCGACATTTTTTATTTCCCTCTCGGCGTCTCGGCGTCGCACTCGCCGTCGCCATCGCTTTACTATACTCTTTGGTCTTGTTCAGTTCGTAAATATTAAAAAAAAATTGAATCAGAAGATTTCGTTTGTATTTAAGAAATATTATCCAATCGTGGCCCAACCAGGCCAAAAAGATTTGTCTCGTGATTTACAATAAAACTGTGTAATTAGTTATTTTTTACTAACATTTAATGCTCCATATATACGGATAGAAATTGATGTGATAAAGAGAGTGGAAAAACTTGCAAGGAACTAAACAAGGGCTTTGCCAGTTTGCCTAATACAATAATCTGGCTTGGCCGCCAAGGTTCCGCGGGCACGGATTCCACCCCGGGCGAGTGCACTCTGATTCAGGATCGACTCTCGAGTCACACTTGTTTACAGCAGCAGCCGCCAGCCGGGCTCAGTTGGGTTCCATGAACGGATGGAATTCTCTAATTGCCAACTTGCATTGCTCGTCGTCTGTAGAAAAACCAAACCACCAGAAGAAGCAGAGATCAGTACGTCCGGTGGGCCGGGAGCCTATACATCATATATGTGGCCACTCGCCGCCAATCGGCGTCGAGACACGCACGCAGTACGTGGCGTAGAGTATTCGGGGACTCGAGCGGTTCCCCGCGTACCCTGGTTTGCTGGACTTGGGTGCGGCCGGGGAGAAACTGGTGGCCGATGCACTGCGCAAGCTCCACCTATTGGTTTGCCGACACTAGCTATTGGCGGGAGTTTGTATTTTTCTGTATATAATTGTGCAGCGGCGCCGCACTTCTCCTTGATGCAGAGAGGCTCCTACTCAATTATTGTGCTTTTTTTTAGAAAACATACTAGTATGGGGGAACTCAATGCAACTTCGCTTCAGTGTTCCTCTCCCTGTCCCTTTCTGAGAAACAACGATTCACTAAGTATGTAATAAAAAGTATTAATATTTATGGTATGTAACTATAGTAATCACTGGAGACATTTTTGAGTCTTGTTTTCTAATAAATTAATTTTGAGATATAAACAATACACGTATTTTCTACAAATCGAGTTAAACTTATAGCACGCACACTACTAGTGACAACAGTTATTTAGGAACAAAGGGAGTAGAAACCACCAACTGGCCAGGCTTCAAATCACGTGAAGGTACCCCTTAAAAAGTTCGTTTTAATTTCAAAATGATTTAAGATACCAAGGAAAGAATAATTAGAGTTTATTTTTTTCATGTTTGCCCATACTCTCTCTGTCCCTGAAAGAAGTGATTCCTAGAAACCAATTGGTCAAAGTTTGGTCAATTTCAGAAATCACTCATTTAGGGACGGAGGGAGTATTAAAGAGCCAGTTGGGCATATCTTTTGAGAAATACTTCTCTGGTCTCACTGATTACTGTGTGCTCTGTAGCGAGCAGCTCGGGTTCGATCCCACGCTCACTTATTTTGGCCAAACCGTTCTCGTCTTAATACGGACCACTGAGAACAAAATCCTTTGTGACAAATCTCAAAAGCTTCAGAACGTATTCTTTTACAGTGTATTTGGTTCAAGGAACCAAATCATGCAGAATGAGTTGATCCGGCGTGGGTTCACCTTGGCTAGGATCGGCCGACGGAGAACGTGCTTGTCCGCTCATTTCTGAGGAGCCGAATGGTCATAGAAAAGACTTGCGCATGGATCAATAGGTGACGCATGGACCTGTCTGATGATCCAAACCAAACGGCGGTGCTAGTTAGCTTCAGTTTTTCGATCGGATCGTTTCGGATCATATGGCGACGCCAACCAAACACGTTGTTAAGGGATTGAGGGACGAGTGATTTCGCTTAAGTCAGAATGAAAATTGCTAGCTATTATTAGAGTTAGAGCTTCTTCAAGAGTTTTTTAGAATTTCACTCTCTAAATCATTATTTGTAGAGTCAACTGTATAAAAATCGCTTTTTTATATGTTTTCAGTGCCCAACAACTTTTATATATCTTGTATACTCCCTCCATACTCATAAAACTTGACGTTTTGGATAAGGTTTGCGTCAAATATCGGGGAACATACATTATCAATAACTTTTAAAATATTTAGTTTGAAAAGGTAAAATTTATATATATAGATTCACCTTGAAACCCACTTTTATAAAAGTAATTTTATTTTTAGTTTTTTATATATTTTAATAAAAATAATGGATAAAGTTAGGTTTTGGAGACCGTGTCCTTGTTCAAAATATCAAGTTTTATGAGTATGGAGGGAAGTACATTTTAAAGAGCTATTTTCCCTATCTATCTTCAGTGTATGCTGGTTTGTTGGGCGTGGGGGGAAACTGGTGGTGGGTTCCCTGCGCAAGCTCCAGCTATTGGTTTACCGACACAAGCCATTGGTAGTAGGAGTATATAATTGTGGAGCGGCGCCGCGCTCCTACTTGATGCAGAGAGGTTACTACAATACATCAATTATTGTGTGCTTTTTAAACATACTCAATGCAACTTATTGTTACGTTATACTTACACCACGTATCACTTCAGTACGTGTTCGTTCATTATTACGAACATTAGAGCGGCGCGGGTTCGTTCCCACTTATTTTTGTTGCAAGCACTGGTTTTTTTTTTCTTTTTTGCAATTTCTACAAGCACTATATGCGAGTGTTGTAGCTGTTGGCCACATTAATTAATTAGGTAATGGCTATTTTTGATAACCACGTAGTTATAGAAACCGTGGAAGAATATTTTTTTATCAAAATCTTTATTCCTAACAATTAGAATGGATATAGAGAGTTTGTTGAAGTTGCTCTTATACAACATCAGTTAAACTGTGATAGACACTACTACAGAAAATCTTTTCCGCAACCATTGCAAATAGGCCTCGGAGGCGGGCACAATTTCCAACCGTCTCGGTTAATGCCAAGCATTAACCGAGGCGGTCATTTTTGATTTACGGCAGCGGTTGAAAATAACTGCCTCCTAAAATGTATTTACAGAGGCGGGCCTCTTAATAGGTCTGCCTCCAAAAATTATCAGGCCCAATACCTATCGGCGAGGCCCATCTGAGCCCAATTTTTTGCTATGACTATATATACCGAGGAGAAACCCTAGCCCATTAGTCTCCTCTCCCACCCAGCCGCTCTCCTCTCGGCCTCTCCCACCACGCCATCTCTCGCTCCGCCTCTCCCACCGCGCGCCCTCTCTCCCTCCGCCTCTCACACCGCACCCTCTCTCCCTCCCCCTCCCCGAGCACGGGCGGCGGGCGGCAGTGCACTGCCGTTCCCTCCGTCCCTTTCTCCCTCCCCTCGCTTCAATGGCGCAGGAGGAGACCGAGGCTCCCGGTGCGGAGGAGGCGCTCCCTCCTCCACCGGCGGTCCGGGCTCCCGGGCGCGTGGAGGCGCAGGTTCCGGGCGTGGAGCCGGGATCCGGGCGGCCGGTGGCGTGGAGGCGTGGGATCTAGGCTCCCCCACGGTGGCGCCCCTCCTCCTCCTCCACTACGTCGGCGGCGCCCCTCCTCCTCCTCCACTACGCCGGCGGCGCCTCCTCCTCCACCGGCGGGGCGGGGAGGCGGGATCCAGCTCCCCGCGGCGTGGAGGTGCGCCGGGCGCTTATGTGTCGGCGGTGCTCCATCTCTTTGCGGCGGGGCGCTGGCGAGGCGTGTCGGCACCGCCCTGCACCTGCTGCGTGGATCCTATGGCGGTGCTCGTGGGAAGGCGGATCCGACATCACAGATGACGAATTTGGCTCCGGCAAGGATGGATCTAGCTCCGGTGGCGACGCGCGGCGGTGGAGCATGGATGGGCTCGGCGGGCCCAAATATGGGCTCGTTGGGCTTATCCACGTTTTTTTTTTAATTTTTTAGTTGGATTAACCGAGGCGGACAATTCAACCGCCTCGGAAAAGAACGATTAACCGTGACCTTTCATCCGAGGCGGTTGAAATGCCCGCCTCGGTTAATCACTTTTGCCCACCTCGGTTAATTTTTTCTGTAGTAGTGAGATGGATACAAGTCAATAGCTGCCTTATAATTGACAGTTAATTAATCTGATATGTCGCTAGGAGCGAGGGAGACACAATTTGCAAGTTGCGACATTGTTTGCTAACGAAAGCATGGAGAAGAGGCCGGTGTGTGTGACAACGGATTCCACCATCGCAGAGTGGATTCTGATTCATGATACAATCAAGTCCACCAACTGAAGAACTACTCATAGTTTATATCTCTAGCTAGCTATGTCCTTGCCTGCCCGCCCACTATCCATGATCCATGCATCTCTCTCTCTCTCTCTCTCTCTCTCTCTCTCTCTCTCTCTCTCTCTCTCTCTCTCTGTCTGGTCGGGACCATCAGCAGGGAACTAGCGTTGCTGACAGCATCGATCAAGTAATTAACTTTGAGATTCTAATGGAGCCACGTCTACCAGCGAGATCATTGGAGCTGCGTTTAGGAAACAATAAAGGGTAGTCTCATCCTCTAATCGAGAAAAGTAAACAAGTTTTAGAGCACGCATGGCCGCATATTCGAGTGGTTCATGTGGTTTGATTACAAGGAAAAATAGCATTGCGGCCATGACTCAGGTAAGCTACTTGGAGTCTTGGACACAGACTACCTTCATCAGGTAATTAAGATCGTCGTCAGTCACTTCTCGAGGCAAATAAATCACTTCTTTTTAAGATACAGCAAGTATATTTGAATGTATTGATGCTGCAATAGTGGTGCTGCCAATTGTAAATTGTTATTAGTAGCAGTATATTTCATACTAGTTTTACTTAAACTAGTTCATAGCTGTAGCTACTGTTGTTTTATTATATACTATATACAGACCGGGACCAATCTAGCTAGGTTAATACTACATTCATTCTCTTTTGTAAGGCGCATACACATATCAAGATTCAAACTTTAAATTAAAAATCTTTGACCAATAATTTAACTAATAATTTTTAGTTATTACACAATCTTGATATGTTAGATTTCTAACTATACTACCTAAATTATCATAAGTGTAAATAACATAAAATAAAATAAACAAATAGTTAAGTGTAATTTCGAAGATCATGTCATATCAAAATGTGTCTTGTATATAAAAAAAGAATGGACGGAGTCATAAGCTTAGGGATCGAACTCAAAATAACATTGGAGTATATATACATATATACTTGTCAATTGTCATTATTGAAGTGTCAAAACTAATAAGCAAAATGGCTTTTCTAGAAGAGGGCCATGCCCCATGCATGGCTCACTTTGGGCGTGTATATCTGCCACTGCTAGAATATAATTAGCTCTGGAATCCGATAATGGCACAACAGCACACTGCAGGGTGCAGCCTGCAAGCCTTTTCTTTCATATATACCTCTAACGGTCTTAGAAATAATGGTGTTTTACTTTTTTTTTTCCAAAGCCAAATCTTTTCTATCTTCTGACTGTTATTTTTTAGGAATCCACAGTTTTATAACATCATAGGATTTCGTTTTTAGATTCCATAAGAAAATACTTTCGTAATATATAATCTGCTTGTTATCCATCTGTATAAATTTATATTTATAGGAAATGATGGTCAAAGATATAAAATGTTTGACTTAAGACGCCAAAGCTACAGCCCTTGCGAAATGGATAGACTAAATGTACGTCCATCTCTGCTACATCATACATTTAATTTGAACCAGATAACACACCCATATGGCAGTACATATATATATGTAGATTCCAGAAGATTCCTCATACGCAATTAGTGATCTGTTTTTTCAAGCAAGTAGCTAGGTGGATTACCAATAACACACCCAAATGACATGCAGTATACCTTAATTAACCATGTCGGCAAGCCATCATCACTTTATCGCCTATAGGAGTTCAGCAGGTTGTGATTATCTTTTGCACGGTTCACTGCACCATTCCATGTTTGAATCCTTGGTTTGTCTACTACAGATGCATGCAGTCAAAGTTTGGGCGCCTGATATGTACTCCTGCAAACGACAGAATCCTATTGGCTGCTATATATAGATGATGATAGCTACTGCATTAATTTCTTATTACTCCGGTAGGCCCCACCCCACCCCCCAGGAAATGACGCTGACATGCCAACATACAGATGCAGCTAGCTGATCCTGATCTGATTCAGCTTATGGCCCCGGCCCCTGTAAAATCCTGATGTTGATGTGCATCGCGAAACCATGCGGCGCCACTACGCCACATATAACCACTACTTAATGAACAAGTGCGTGCTGAGTCTGTTTTATTTGGTGCCATGCTCGCCAGCAGCTAATTATTGCTCCCTGCAGCCACAAGTCAAATGTTTGTTTGCTTTAGCCTGAAGAATGCAGTAAATTAGAAATTTTGAATTTTTCTCCCAAAACACTAGAACATCCATATAAATACTATTCCTACAGCGTATAAGAATAGATCAGCAATCAAACCACCGCCTTGCATTGGCGGTCTCACATGGAATTTATTTTTAATACACGAAGAGTTTTTAAGGAGAAAGTACTACCTGTATCTTGTGACTAATCATTTTTTAAATCTGCAATGGATCGATGATTAAGCTGGTATGTAAGCATCTCCAGGTGTACTTGTTCATATATGCATATTTAGCTTAAATTACTCCATCTGTCCAAAATGTAAATCACCTTATTTTTGTTCTGATTCAAATTAAGCACAATAGATCAAGTCTTTCTCGCAAAAAAAAAAAAATGATCAAGTCTTTAGAAAAAATGCACCATCATCTCTACACCATAAAATTAGTTAAATATACCACCAAAACTATTTTTATAGTACATCTATTTAGTATCGCGTGATGTTAAAATGTTTTTTTAAAAGAATAGTCAAAACTAGAGATATTTAATTTAGGACAACTAAGACATGACCTGTATTTTCGAACAGAGGGAGCACAATCTAATAATCACAAAGCTTACGTTGTTTTGATAATAAGAATCACAAACTTACAAAGGGAAACTAACAACGCACTATGAGGATTTCATTAATTTGCAATACGGCGGCTCAACGCCACATATGGTTTATAGTTAGTATAATTAGCGATAGCTTTCGGACGTCCCTATTTTCTTCCCTGTCATGTTCACACCTAATACGCTGTCAGTTTAAATATATCCAAATGGTTGCATCATCACATCATGCATGTAGCAAACTCCACTTCACTGGAGAGTGGGCCCTGGGGGGGGGAGGTGCATTAGGAGTATAGGACTGTTTCGTCTCTTGATGTATTGGTGAGGTGCAAGCTAAGGTCACGTCATCTTGGCAGTTTATTGGGTCTTAGATTAATATTGCAACTTGCAACTTTCTTCCCTAAGCATTCACTGTTGTTTAGTCTCAAGTGTTTGTCGAGTACGCGTCATCAATGATGTAAACATGAACAATAAACGGCGAAGAATCTCCACTTCACGAATTGAAAACAACAGTATTTAGATTTTTAAAGCAAAAATTGACGGAATCAACCAGGCGCACTAACTAATCATATTGTAGGAATCTAGAAAAGAGTATATTCAATTCCTTGCCCATTGCGTTTGACGGTAAACTCATCATAGGAACGACCACCGGGAAACTAATAAGTTGATTATTACTTACCAAAATTATTAATGAATTCAATATCCCCATGGTTAATTTGGTAGTCTCAGAATGACAAGCATGTTCATGGGTTTATGTACGTTATATACGATTTTCCTCCAACTAATACTACCTTGTTTGCATAACAAATAATAATACTATGTTCACTGAACTAAGATATGTAGATTGTAACTGTATTAGGAAACAAGCGGTGTCTATGTTGCAGAGAGATCACTGTCCTAGAAACATGTATCTCTTCTCCAAACTCTTGTTGAACCCGTGTTTTTACCGACTGCATACGTTGGTTTCGAGAAGCTACAAAAAAATGAATTACCTAAATAGTAAACAAGCTAGTTAAAAAGAAACTATTGTCGATATGTACTAGCTATCTAACTGTTCTTGTTTTTTTTTTTTTCACATTTAAAATCACTACTGAAGAACACCGTCGCCCTCTCGAGTGTCAACTCTTATGGCCGGCAATTATCCCAAATGTCGTCTAATGGTATGAACAAATTAAAGCTTCAAGGAAAAATCGCAGGTAGAGAGTAAGTACTGTACGTACGTAGTCATTATTACGTACCAGGAAAGTCATGGAATCAGCAGGTAGTAATTAACGGGGTACTTTTAAAGATAAGCATGATCCACAGTACAACAATGCATGCACGGTTTGGTACGCGTTTGTGAGTGACATCCAACGACTTGTTGACAAAGGAACCAAAAAGAAACAAAGAATGGGAGACCATGAGAGGTGAGTGAATATTCTGAAATCAGCGGCTCTTCGACGCCGCGCAGGGAATAATCAACGCGCACCGCCCATCGTCAAGATGCGCCAAGGGGCGTCAGCGCGGCCGAAGCAGGCGCTCAAGGGTCGCCGCGCGCCCATTGGCCGCCGGCAGTAATCTAGGACGGAAATGACGTGGATGGTGGGGCCGGCAAGGGAGCACGATCCCACCTCCGACGGTGGCTTGTTGCCTCGTCCAGCGCCGGATTGGCCGCCGTCGCCGTCGTGGTCGCCGTGGCAGCAAGCACCGAACGGAACGGCCGGCGTCAGCCGTGACGACCAGCCCTGCCCGGCTCACGCTCGCCGCGTCGGACCAAACTGCTCCGGTCCCTGGCCCGCCAGATTGAGATTCCCCCCGATCGAGTAAACAAACAAGGCCAGGGCGCCAGGCCAGCACAAACATGCGGCGGGCCCTGGAGCGCGTTGACCCCACGTGTCACTGAGAGGTGGTTGCGGCTGGGTCGGTCGGTGGTGTTACTGGTGTGCGTTGCCGTCGTGGTCGTACTAGCTCGTAGGACGCGAGCAGAGTTGCAGAAAGCAAGCAAAGCAGAGGCCGTCCGCCGCATCTGATTCGTCGATAAGAGATCGGGCTTATCACCACCAAGCCCGGCACTTGCACTGGCAGTTGGGGTCACGGCGGTCGTCGGGCCACACGTCAGTGTCTGGCAGCTAGCGTTGGAGAGGCCCATACAACTCCTGTGCAACACAAGACCGGGGGGGGAGGACGGTGACAGACAGCGCACGCCGACGTGGAGAATCACGCGCGCGGGAATAGTAGTAGACAAATCCGAGGGCGACGACGTACGGTTCCGTTTCCGTCGCCGCACACCGCACAGACGTAGGACCGCTGCCCCTGACGCGTGGGGCCTACTCGGCGCATCGGGCCCACGTCGAGGCCAGCTAGGAGAAGCAAAGCCCATCGAGACAGCTAAGCTAGCCCGGGCGGGGGCGTCGGGGTGCGGCCGTACGTCGCACTGCTGCTGCGCTTCGCCGCGTCGACCAGAGCAGCAGGTCGTCGGGTCAGCGACACATGCGAAATTGCGAGCCCGCTGCCGCCTGCTGCGGGTAGCCGCGGGGGGACAGGCGGGCCCGTCCAGTCCGGTCCAGGGGCTCTGCACCTGCACCTGCACCTGCACGGTGACGTCGCCCGCGCCACGTCACCCGCCCGGCCGTGCCGATCGACGCCGCCGTGCCGGGTTCCTCCTGTTAATTACTACGTGCACGCGACAGACCGGAGACGCTCGCGATCGCGATCGCGAGCGGCGGACGCAGACGCCTGCCGCCGCCCGGGCCGGGCCACCTCAGCATCTCATGCCCTACTCAACAAGACAAGTGCAGCAGGTCGTTTTGGCCGGGGATCGGAGGCGAGCGCACAGCACGGATATGCCAGCGGACATTCGTGCCGGTCCTCCTCGTCCATGGATCAGAGATTCAGAGCCGCACGCCGCACACCGCACACAGCAGCAGCATATGCATGCAAGTGGATTTAATTTCCTGGATCGAGCTGATTAGTTTTGTTTTGCGTCGCCCATGCATGCACCATGTGCGTCTGCGAAAGGCAGATCTTCTCCGATTACAAAACCAAAATAAAAGATACGGGCATCCAACTGCCAGCGATCACGCCAAACGGCCAAAGTACGACGAACCAGAATCGTAAAAATGTCAGGAGATCATCGAGCCGGTTTACTACGGACTAGTTTAATAACGGGTAAATAAATAAATAAATTACAGCCCAGTTTGGTGGGGTCCACAGGTCTAGTCTGTGGCTACCGGGACGCACGTTCGAAGCCTGCTAGTGGCCACTGCATATTTTTCTTAGCAAAAATGCAATTAATATGAAAACAAGCTGAAATTCGATAAGTTGGCGTCCACGATACTGAGTTGGTGTACTTATATATACTCCAACAATACGAAGGACCAGTAAAGTAGTGTTTAGGACTACTCCGCTCCATGTTTTTCAACTCCGCTCTATGTTTTTTAGCCACACGGTTTCGGTTCCATGTACACGGCTCTAGAAAAAAAAAAAGGTGCAGATGTGAGAGCACTTAAGAGAAGCTTCACGAACTCCAGATTTTAGTGGAGCTGCTCCACTGTAGAGTTTATAGAACAGAGTTCGTGGAACAGTCCCAAACAATCCTCTAAAAAACTACTCTCTCCGTCCCTTTTTATTTGTCGCTTCGCTTCCTGTGACACAAATGCCGGTAATTTTAACAAATAATAAATATCATCGATTAGTATTATAGTTAATATCATTGGAAAGATCTTTGGATCTAGTTTTTTAACAAAATTATTTAGAGATATAATTCTATAAATCAAGTCAAACTTGTGGCACGTATCCCACGGCGATAAATAAAAAGGGACGGAGGGAGTATAGTATAAAGAAAAAGGTTGGTAGGATTCTAGCTATTTGGATCAAATACATCTCACGACCTCTCTTCAGGGAAAAGTAACTCTACCTCTTCCTACCTCGTAACACTCACGTCACACAAACGTCTGGCCTAGGTACAAATGGCAACATGAGCATTCCAAACAATTCCAACTGCAATTTAGGCTCAGTTTGGATCTATAGATGGGCTAATAGTTAGTTGCTAATAATAAGCTGTTTTAGATCAAGCAGGTCAAACTAATAGTCTAGTTAGTTTTAGCGGGTATAAATGTATTAGCTAGAAGTATCTAGCTAGTTAGACCAAACCAGCTAGCAGCAGCTAACGGATTCAAATAAGGTCTTATATAGCTAATAAATCTATAACTCCTATAATTCTAACCCCCACTAAAGAATTTTCTAGCCTCTGATTGGTCCAATCTTGAAAAGTGATGTCATGTGATGT
>JADLZL010001276.1:0-23907 GCA_015844335.1 Chrysopogon serrulatus
TAGATGATGAGCTTATAGTCAAGATCAACCTTCTTCGGTGTGGCTCCTTTTCTGCTAACTTCGAGACGGTGACTATCTATTTGTGCATCAATTAATATTTTTGTGTCAAGAGTGAAGATTTGGAAGCTTTATTGTTACGAGACAACTAATTAGTTGCCACAGTGGGAAAGTTAATCTCTAGCCAGGTTGGTAACGACTCTTTGGTAGCTACAAAGTCTATGACTCACAGAACAATATTCAGCAAAGAATTGGTGCCGTGGGGTCAAAACCACAACATGCATAGCTGTCTGTCGAGTGTCGGGGCAGTTCATCTATAGTGGCTCGGGTGGACTCAAGAACACCAAAAACACAAAAAGGGACACAATGGTTTATTCTAGTTCGGGCTATCGGGCCTTACATCCCGAGTCGATGATCTCAAGTACTCAAGAGTACCCAAAATTGAGGATTACAATAGACAGAGAGAGTTTGGCAGGGGAATTGCTAAGTGCTAACCCTAGGTATATCGTCGAGCGCCATCTCCCACCTCGCTAAAGAGGAGGAAGACAACTTGACAGCAGGGAGAAGCTCGGGGATCCTCATAATGGACTCTGCTCTCCGATTGGAACAGTGGGAAGGCTAGATTTGTTTTATTTTAGCTTCGACCTTCCCTTACCTAGATCTGACCTTCCCTTATATAACGAGGTAGGTTGGGTATATGGCAGTTTGGGATACGAATCTCGGGCGATTCTAGAGGATCGGTCAGGGGGTTTCTTCATTCGAGAATAGAGTTCCAAGAGCTTGACATACCCATATGTTAGAAAAACTCATCAATCGGCAAACCCGCTAACCATGCATGCTTGTGGCACTCTCAGTTCCCCCCCTGCATCATGAGAATCAATGAAAAAATTCCTCAAATAAGAGTAACTGACAGGTTGTTAGTTAGTCTTTCATCCATGTCCTTGGTTTTAAAGAACTTTATTACATCCATTATAGGTTTCATGAGGTATATTTTTTTGCTAAACACTTTTTTTTTTACAAATAGATTCATTGATCAATCTTCTTAAATCACGCTATCACAAAAATAGATCTAAAGATAAATAGTTTTTCATAGCTTTAGTTGACACTTTTTATGTGTCCTCTGTGGAATTTTGTGAGAATGTGTTTTAAGAAAAAAATTGTATGCAAAGCTATTTTAAAAATAATTCACCAAAACCGCTTTAATTTCACCAATAAAAATACTCGTGAAATAAACTTCACTACTGAAAGTGAAGCTTAAGTTGTGAGCCATTCCAAACAGGCCCACGATATTTAACCTAGCATTTCCACATTCTTGGTTTCGAGTAAAAATTCTTGGTTTTCGAGTAAAAAAATGTTTTTGAAGAACCAGAGTTGCGCCACAAAACACATTTTTCCCACCCTAATTGTCTAGGTCCTCGAATCTGTCCATTCTTCTACGGCCAGCCAAGGAAGAAGAGACCAAAACCATCTGTCCTAAAAAATAGGAGACAACCGTCCAAAACCGCGCAAGTCAGAGAAACCTAAAATTCAATCCTCCCGCCCTGCCACCTCCCCGCGGCCGCTGATGCGCATGTGCCGTGGCCCCCGCCACCTCCATGGCCGACGCCGGGCGAGCCCTCCCTCGCTTTCTCCGCCCCTATGTTAACAACCCCACCTCTTTTCTCCGCTTCCGCCGACGTCATGCGGCGGCCAACGCTGGGCCCAATGCGAGGCACGGCTGGACGGAGGACCTACCCAGGCGCCGCCCACGGTCAGGCGGGTGGAGACGGGACGAGGCTGGCGCTGCGGCGTAGGCACCGCGCGGCAGCAAGCCGCGCCGGTGACGCCCAGCGGAGCTCGGGACAAGCTGAGCGAGGGTTGCCGGGCGCCGCCAGCGAGGCCATGACCATGATCCTCCTCTCGCAGCTGCTGAGAAGGCCGAGGCCATGATGGAGGCACGCCGCCTCCGCTGGTACGCCGAGGGAGAAGATGGCCCACGACGCCGGAAGCCAAGGGGCTCCTCGGAGGAGGCTCTCAAGCGCGCGAGGGCGGGATCTCAGGCGCTCCGTCCCGCCCCGCCACCCCTGCGCGCCCGCGCCGTCGGGGCCTCCACCCCGCGCCCCCCCTCCCGCCACGCCCCGCCACCCGCCCTCACCGCCGTCCAAGGGCGTCGTCCGGAGGCGGGAGGGGGAGGGTACTACCGCCTCTGCGGTGCTGCATCGACCACCGCCCACCCGCGTCCCGAGGCGGGGCGCTCGAGACCCCGGCGACCAGCTCACCCGCCTCACCCACCGCGTCCGGCTCACCGGCCTTGGCCTTCCCGGTAACGCCGCCAACACCACGCCCATCATCCGCGTCGCGCCGGGATCCGCCTTCCCGCGCCACGCGCGCTCCCTACTCGGACGGCAGCCTCGACTTATGCAGCGGCGACTGCTTCCCGGGCAGCGATTGCGGCGCCAGCGACGGATATACACCGTCGGCGCCATCCATGGGGCACCTGGCGGTTCCTGAGGAGGCTCCCACGGGCGGTAACACGCCTATGGGGGAGCGATTGGCTGCGGGCGGCGCTCCGTGGGCGGACGACGACGAGGTGCGCCGCCTCGCCGCTGGATGCAGGCGTTGAGGCAGACCGTGAGTCCATGAGGCAGGCCATCATCTCCATGGGGGCCGAGAAGGCACAGGTCATGCTGCTCAAGGAGATCGTTGTAAGCTCGCAGGAGGCAGCACCACCGGTTCCAGCGGCGCCAGTGGCGCAGCAGAGCTTCTACAAAGGGGGCAACACGCAGCCAGCCATGACCGTCACTGTACGACCACCACGGCACCCGCCGGTGCTCATGCAAAGGAAGGTGGTGAAGAGTCAGCCATCAATCTTTGCTGCAGTGGTGAAGGTAATCTCACATTCTTACTATTTCGATCTAGCTTTTCCTATACCACTGTGGCACTAGCCATCGGTGTCATTCTCCTCTCTGCATATATATTCAGCACATGTGCATCATAACAACTTTGTGAATCACAGTATTTGTCAGCACCTCACTGGAATTACTCAGTAACAATTCAATGTTGGGCAAAATTTTCAGTCCAGAAAAACAATCTTCAGATTTTGGCGCCATTGCTTTCATATTGCTTCAGTTTTATATGGAGCTAAACTTACACAGCTGGCTATTATACAGTTACACCTTACTTTTAATCTAGTACCGTTGGGTGTGCTCCCCGGTGAAATCCTGTTTACATTTCCATTTCTGAGAAGGTTCAGTTCTAGTGAATGTTGACTATGGCAATGTTATGCTTTCGTTGTGTGCCCAAAGTAATTGTACTCAAATTTGCTAGATCTGATTGAACCTAAAACCTTGACACACACAACAGCACTTAAGAAAACAAAATTAGCACCTCACACCGTTGTTTGCCTTAATTAAAACAGAGGCCGATATTAGAGCTCTGGACATCCTATTCTAAGGCTACTTTCCCACCTAAATTTCTATGAGAACAGAAGTTAATTTGCTTTCTTTTGACTCCCTTCCAGTGGGTCACATCAATCATGTGGTGGCGGAGGAAATCATCCCGCGTCAAGTGAGTTCCTCTTTCTTATTATATCTCCTTCCTGAATTCCTTACGTTTGCACATGCTGTTCTCTGTCTCTTGGTACTAAAGTTCTTTGCCACCGATGACGGTTGGCAGGTACCCGATTGGGCAGTGCGGCAACAATGTGGGGCTGCTGCTGCTGCTCGACAAGGCTCCCAGGGCAGGCGCCGCCGGCCACGGGCATCAGAGGCCTCCTCCTCCCAAGAGGATCTAACCACCAAACGAGCCGTTCTTCTTTACACAGTGAATGAATATGCATGAGATGTAAGGCTCATCTGTTTGTGTGTGTGAAACAAACAAGTGACTGGGCTTCTGCATTGTTCTTGCTTTCGCATTCGTCTGTTGATCGTGTCTGGTGATGTAGCTTTCACATGTGGAAACCATTTTTTTTTCAGTTTTCGTGCCAACATTTTCGTTGCATCTTGCTCGCTCGGACATTGTTTTCACCATGAATGTGTAAACAGATTGCTTGTACAGTGTGGCTTGTACAGTGTAGGACACCACTTGAGCGTTCATGGAGTTTAATCGCCAGTTGACAGAATCTGTCGTGAAATTGACGTTCATGGCAACTGGAAGAATTCACCGTGCATTGTTGTAGAAATTTAAAAGAAAAAAAATAAAAGAATCTAGTGTGAGATCATTAAATATAAACTAGCAAAAGTGCCCGTGCGTTGCAACGGAAAAAAAAAACTACTAAAAAAGTGAAGACATGAATAGTATATTTTTATTTAGGGTTAAGTTCACTTTAGGACCTCAACTATCGCACAAGTCTAGATTTCAACCTTGAACTTCAAAACCGGATGACATTGGCCCTCCAACTCTTGAAAAAGTTCACTTTTCAACCTTGGGCGGTATTGCATGTGGTTTTGGCGCATGAACAGTAACTTTTAGTATTTTTCTATAGTACTGATATTTGTTTATTTCATAACTAATTATTGGTACATGCTAAATTCATGAAATTTTTGTATAGCCTCTTCATGATGTACTCTACCTAGAAAAATATGAAACCTAGAAAATAAATAGTTTTTGCATGTTTTAAAATTACCTATTTTAATTAATAAGTGCAACTTCTATGATTTTTGTAGGTCAAAATAAATATCCAAAAATTATGAAAATTGATTTGTAGCTGCTTTATGATGATATCAACCTGTACAAAAAGTTTGGGATGAATTTGAAATATTTAAATAAATTCTTATTGCACATATTAATTAAAATAGGTAATTTTAAAACATGCAAAAACTATTTATTTTCTAGGTTTCATATTTTTTCTAGGTAGAGTACATCATGAAGAGGCTATACAAAAAAATTTCATGAATTTAGCATGTACCAATAATTAGTTATGAAATAAACAAATATCAGTACTATAGAAAAATACCAAAAGTTACTGTTCATGCGCCAAAAAACCACCTGCAATACCGCCCAAGGTTGAAAAGTGAACTTTTTCAAGAGTTGGAGGGCCAATGTCATCCGGTTTTGAAGTTTAAGGTTGAAATCTAGACTTGTGCGATAGTTGGAGGTCCTAAAGTGGACTTAACCCTTTTATTTATGTTCTATTTTTTCTATAAAATTTATTAACTTGTCTCTGTATCTCTCTTTCTCTATATTATCCTTTCAACCATAATTTAGACACCACCTTTTGTCTACTTCCTTCTTGGTAATTCTTGCAGCTGCTGCTACACATCTTGCTCCAGCCCATGTGAGCTTGGATATGCTTTGTCAAGTCAAGATTGGAAGGCTACGACATTTGCATGTCGGGGGACTCAGGGTTTAGCGGCACGGTCCGCACCTCCGGCGCTGATGGCAACAACATCAACAGGCCTAAGAGTTCAGCCGAGCGTTGTGTTGTGTTGAGGTGATTCCTTTTTATGCCGCCCAAAAAAAAATACATCAGTATGTTACCAATTATACTTTGTTTTTCACAATAATAATATTTTATATTACTTATCATTATTTATCTTATAATTTCTTTGTAGTGAAAATAGAAAACGTGCATGTTAAGAAAAACAAAAATAGAAAATGTGCTGATAGAGAACCCAAATCGACCGTGCGTGAGTATATTAGTGGAAGCCAGCCAAATAACAAAAAATTATTCAGGACTGTAGTCAATGAAAGCAGAATCAACCGCTGCCAAGTAATAAAGAAAGTAATTCTAGAGTCTAAATGTGGTACGTTCATCTTAAAGTAAGGAAAGGAAATTGCTTATTTAGTTAGAGTCGGATATGACACTGTGTCCAACGTGAAGAGCTAAGACAAGACTACTATGTAGTTTGCAGATCTCACCGAGAAATATATGGAGCACACCGAAAGCTTATTGCTTCCATGTGCGATATGGGATTAAGTGTTATAATTCCATGCGTTGCAACGGAAGAAAAAAAGTATCAAATATTCACCTAAAAAAACGAAGATATAAATATATATTTTTATTTATGTTTTGTTTTCTTATAAAATTTAATAAACTTTTTTCTATTTGTTACACCATTTCCCATCGCTATGCCATCTCCTTGGCATTTCTTGTCGTTATTGCTACACATCTTACTCTAGCCTATACAAGTCTACCTCTCCTATTACTCTTATATTTATTACATTCTCATCTTGTTCTTATCCGCCTATCCTTTGACTCCCTCTCTCCACCTCTCTCGAAGTCTCACTCTTGCACATCCTCCTCGCAAGCTAAAGGGGGCGCGACATATATGACACTTCCATGGGCACTGAGACAGAAGTGGTGCTGCGACTGCTGTGCAGCAGGGAAGGGCAGGTGGTGGTCGGGCTTTCTCACGGGCGACGACTGCATTGGGGGCACATCTGAAACATGATACAGTGGCTTGGTACGGTTCCTGGCGTGCGGGCTTCGCATGACCAGGACGGTTTGGCGGCAGCGATTGCTGATGCGAGGCCAACGGCGGTGCGTCTAGAGGCCGTTGCAGGTGTATTCGATTTTGTATTATATTCGATTCTAAGAAGAGATCCTACGGAGATCTTGGTGCGTACTACGTGATTGGGAAGGAACGGGAAAAGAAAAATTCGGCTAAAATTTTTCCATTGGTATGGAGTTCTTTGTTTCCTTATACTCCCTCCGTTCTAAATTATAAGTCGCTTTGACTTTGTTGTTTCATTTATTTTACTATATATCTAGACATATTATTATACCTAGATACATAGCAAATAGATGTATCAAAAAGTCAAAATGACTTATAATTTAGAATGGAGGGAGTAATAGATTAAAGGAAGAAGAAACAATAATTTATATCGGTTGGTTTTATTTGAGTTGATATATTTTTAAAAGTAGTATGACTTGAATTTGTAGGTTTGATTTGAGTTGATATCTTTTTCGAAGTAGTATGACTTGAATTTTTAGCGTATTTGGTGCTTGTATCAGCTATTTTTTAGACATGATTCAATTTATAGGGAGTGAGCAAATGCAGACATGCTGCTAGTTGCAGTCCGCATTACACCCCTTGCTAGTTGGGCCGGGCCGGTTGGGCCAATGATGCAGGTCGTAGACATTGGAACTTCTTTGTTTATATTTAATCCTGTTGTATCCAACAAGCTTAGTCAGTGTTTGATATATGGACTCTCCGGTAAACGCATAGAAGGTAACCGGACCAAAAGGCTGGACGAAAATTTTACGCAAAAATTTTACCTTTTAAGTATTACTAGCAAAACATGCCCGTGCGTTGCAACGGAACACATAAAAATCTAACAAAGAATTGAACATCTTTTCATGGAATAAACAATTAAACATGTCGTAGAGATTGAGACTTATTTTAATTATTCTTTACTGTTGGCACGGGATAAAACACACTAACACATCCAAATCCAATAAGAATTGAATATTTTTTTCAAGGGATAGACAATTAAACAACATGCTCCAGGGATTGAGACTTATTTTAAATTACTCTTTACTATTGGCACAGGACAAAACACACTAACACATCCAAATCCAATAAAGAATTGATTTTTTTATTAAAGGATAAACAATTAAACAAAATGCTTTAGGTACTGAGAATTATTTTAAATTACTCTTTACTATTGGCACGGATAAAACACACTAACACATCCGAATCCAATAAAGAATTGAATATTTTTTCAAAAGGATAAACAATTAAACAACATGCTCTAGGTACGGAGAGTTATTTTAAATTACTCTTTACTATCGATTAACGATCTCTATTTCATATACAATCTATGTTCACAATATTCATGTAAAAGATATTATTTTCCATCCAATAAACCTGTAATAGCCTAAGTTCATGGTTTTATTTTCTGTCGAGTAGGCATAAGAGAAGTTGAAAATTTCATTATCAAAGATAAACGTATTTAGCAATAGATAAATACTGAAAATACAAAACCTATACAAACAATAATTTTGCAGACTCCAGCTACACTTTTGTGTATGTCCAGCAAAAAAACTACTAAACTGTTGGTAGCTTCTTTTGTGCGCTTAGCGAAGTTCGATTTCATTTTAGGGACGATTTTTTCGATGTGTTACGCGGGCTTCACGGCCTCGCCTCGCCGCCCACCCGCATGGACATCGCGCACAACCGGTTGTGACCAGAAGTCTCGCAGTTGTACCTTGGCGGCCACCGTGCTTCCTCGCCCACGCCGTGCCACCCGTGGCGGGTGCTTGTTCTCACGAGTTCAATCGCCTGCAGAGCCACAGCCCCACGAGCTCACCAGCAGCCGCCACCGTTGATGCTGTGAAGCCTTCTCGTGGAGGTTGCCACGTGTTCAAAGTAGTATCATCGTCAAACAACAGTTCAGCTGCACGTACATGAATGAAGAGAAAAAAATCTATGCTAGCTGCTTTGTATCTGCGCCGTGGATCGAGGACCTTGTCATGCCACTGCACGAGAGTTCGCCGCCTGGACCTTCTCTGCTCATCGCGCGACCTGCGCTGCGCGAGGTGCGGCATGGTCATATGCTCGGTCGCTCCGCACTGGCTGGCTTTTGCGACAAAGCGACAAGCACGCCGGCCTTCACCCTCCGCGCGCAGCTGTTGCTCTACGCTCCTCGGCTGAAACCGTGCGCGAGTCATCACACGCCTGTCCGTGGTCCACCCTTGCCACGTACGTTCTCTTTCGTGGCATTAAGTAGTCTGTTGAAGCTCGATCGTCCCCGACGCAGATTGTGCAGACGACTCGACGCAGACTCAACATGGCGGAGAGGGAAGCGACCGACGCGGACTCTGCAAATGCCTCTGTCTGACACAGACTTGACATGCGGAGGGAAGCAATTAAGGTGGGAGGGCGTTTTTTCCGTTCTGGACACCTTTTCACGTTCTACCGCAAGTGGAAGGTTCCTTTAAAACCTTATTAGGTGTTGGATTAGAAATTGTAACATATAAATGAGTCCAGGTTATATACCATAAAGTTATCTTTTTTTGTTGGTGTGAGATTATTGGCATGCTACACGTGATTGGTCAGGACATCCATTAGAATTGTTTCCTACCTATTTTGACGGAACTGCAATTCCTATTTTGATTTATTTATTGACCGGTTATAATTTGTTCTTATATGACTTAATACGTTTTAGAATTGGAGTCTATATCACGCTAGACATGTTATTCGAACTCGTAGTTTTATATATATATATATATATATATATATATATATATATATATATATATATATATATATATATATATATATATATATATATATATATATATATATATATATATTGTCGGGGACCAAAATAAAGCCCCCCTAAGGAAGGCCCAACAAACGCAAATCTTAGCCCAACAAGCCACCCCTTTGTTCAAACTGGGCTACGGCCTTGGGCGCACCAGGACCAGCGTCTTGTCTCCGGCCCGCCCGAGCAGCACACTCCGCAAGGGGCTCGGGTGGCGCCAACTCTCCGTCCCGCCCGAGCCCCCCACGGATCAGGCCTCGGACGGAAGCCGACTCTCCACCCCGTCCGAGCCCCGGGCGGGCAGGCCTCGGGCGAGGGGCGATTCTTCGCCCCGCCCCGCCCTCCCCCACGGATCAGGCCTCGGACGGGAAGCCGACCTCCACCCCGTCCGAGCCCCGGCGGGCAGGCCTCGGGCGGGGGCTGATTCTCGCCCGCCCGAGCCCAGGCGGGCAGGCCTCGGGCACGGAGCCGACTCTCCACCCCGCCCGAGCCCCCGGCGGGCGGGTCTCGGACAGTCGCGCCGCCTCCCAGGTCAAACTAGGGCTCGATGTGACATATATCCACCGCCCGCCTTCCCACGGTGGATCGGGATGGCGCTAGCCCCTGGCGGGATGGGAGGCGTCCGTCACCACTGGCGCCCACGCTCACGATTACATAATCCCTACATGGCGGCCATGCACGCCATTTGTAGGGCGACATGATGACTAACCTCTGTAACAGGTCCCATCACGGGAAGTCCAAATACGGAGCATGCCGCATCCCGGGCGAGGCGGGCGCCACCCGGCGGCGGCCGAGTCTTCGGTGCCCCGACCCTTTGTGCACCCGGGCTTCGAGCGAGGGCAGGCGAAGATGGCCCCCGTGCGCTGTATCTCTCGTCGGCCACGCCGTATCGACAACGATGCCGCGGCCCTCGGGAGCCGGACCGGGGGTGAGTCAAAGCTTCTGACGAGCCACGGTACACAGGCACGCTCATCATGACGCGCCCACGCAGACCCCTGCGAGAGGCGGGCGTCCCCTCCTTCACCAAGAGCGAGGCCGACTCCACGAGGCGGCGCCCGCCATTGACGATCTTGGCGCCGTACAAGGCGAAACCAACGCCCTCACCGGGGCCTCGGCACAAGGAGAGGGGGGAGCCCCTAGGCCTCGGCGGGATGAGGCGGCGCCCATCGCCGTCTTTCCTATTCAAAATCTTGTCTTGCAAAAGCCCGTCCCTCCCCTTCCGGCTATAAAAGGGAGGGGACGGGGGCCCTTCCAGAGACAAGTGAATCCTAGGAAGCAAGTCAAGCAATCTCCTTGACAAAAACACACACACACTCACTCATCTCACTCGAGACTTGGGGACAGTTCCCTCTCTCCACTTGCTTGTAAACCCCTACCAACGAGGCACCTTGGTGCGGGATAATACAAAACCTTCTTGTGTCCTTCTTGCACACCATCGGAGTTGGGAGCACGCACGCAAATTCACTCGTTGGTACTAGAACCACTAGTTTTAGCACCGACGGTTAAGGCGCCGGTAGGGGGCATGCGTGCTTTTTCGCTTTCCTTCCCGCCAAAACTACGGAATGGCCGGCAACGACATTTTGGGGCGGATTCCCAGCCCCTAACTCCACTCCACTCCGGCCGGCTGGAGCCGGGGACCCCGATCCGGTTTGGTGAGCTCGAGTTCGTGTCAAGCGGAGTCGATGCGACATGGAACTTCTCGGCCGGAATCCGGGGACCTCGACCGAGCCGGTGGACCTACTTGCCCGGCCCGTCGCGGGAGGCGCCGTGGCCTTAGCGTTCCCGCCGGCGCGGCGGACGCACCACGACGCCCGGCGATGCGGAGGAGGACTTTGCGGCGTTATGGCTGGGCGGCGCGCCCGCTGCCATCGCCACCACGCCCGGCCATTTGGCCTGGTCAACGCTGGCTGCCACGTGCGCCGCGTCACGTCTCCACCGTCATGGGAGCCCGCGGAGGCGTCCACGCCGTCGGCGGCGCTCCACGGAGCGCCTCGGCGTGGACATCCCGATGGATCCATCCACGCCTATGAGGAGTACCTGGTTAGGCAAGAGGAGCGGCGGCGCCACTCGGCGCGGCGCTACATCCACCCGATCCGGCGCTACCTCGAGGACCGCGGGCCCGGGGGGTTCCTTCCCGAGCATGCCTTCGCTTTCGGCTACCCGGCTCGACTCCCCGGGCGACATATGCGATCCGACTCGTGAATGCTTTCACGTGGAGATCGGTGAGCTTCGGCGTGGCGGCAACGGCAACGACGGCGGCGACCGGGCCGTGATCCCGAGGCCCGCCACGGGGGCGACTCCGGCGGGCGCAACCCCCGAGGACCCTAACACATCCCGGCCCTCGGGCCGAGGGGCCACAAACTCCGGCACATGCGGGCCCTCCGGGGACCGGCGAGCCACCGGCTACCCCTCGGAGGCCACGGCGTCCCGCTATCGAGCGGATTCGGGAGCTTGGGGGACAGGCTTCAGCACGACCGTCGCTTTATTTACGACAAAGAGATAGAAGCGTCACGAGCATGCCCACCGTGCGGCACGCAATCCTAACCCCGCCGCTTCGTCAACAGCGTGGCGTCAACAGAAGAATCGTCAACGGCGAGGGTGGAGAGCGTCCCCCATCTTCCCCCAGCGCCAAGTCATAACGTCGCGGCGGCTGCCCTCCTCGTCCGGTCGATGCGGAACCATCGACCCGGGAGGGCGACGGATTCGAGATGATCTGCGAGATTATCTCGAGACGGCTGCTGTCCCGGCAAAAGCTGGCTTCGGCTTCCGGCATCGGACACCGAGGGATGAGGAGGGCGAAGAACGCCCACGACGCGCGGCGAAGCTTCGGTCCATCATGACCCATCGCGGAGGCGATCCGCGGCGTCTTCGGGACGACAGCGGCAGCATCGGCGATGGTGGCGCCGCATAGCGTCATCAACAACGCCCGCAAAGGAAGCGGGCCGGGCGGATCGACCGCCCGGCCCAGCGCGAGGCGGAAAGCGCGATAGCGGCGAGGACGCGGCGATGCCGATCCTCGGGGCTTGGCGCCTTCCCGGGGAGATCCGCGGCGCACGATTCCCCTTCCGGTTCGGCGGTAGGCCAATCTTGCCAAATACTCGGGAGAAAGCGAACCCGAGGTTTGGCTCAACGACTACCGCCCTAGCATGCCGGCTTGGCGGCGCGGGGCGATGACCGGCTTATCATCCATAACCTTCCGCTGCATTTAGGTGATTCGACGCGGCGCTTGGCTGGAGCATCTTCCCGCCCTTACGATCCATGGCCTGGTCCGAGCTAGTCGGGGTTTTTGTGGGAAATTTCCAGGGGCACATCGTGCGCCGGGGAATTCGTGGGATCTCCTTGTTGCCGCCCGGAGGCCCGACGAGGCGCTGCGTGACTTCATCGGCGCTTCTCGAAGAAGTGCGAGGCTGCCCAACGTGGCCGGCACTTTGCTATCATCGGTGCATTCCTTGGCGGCACGACCTGCAAGGAGCTCGTCCACGAGTTGGGCGGAAGATGCCGACCACCGCCAACGAGCTGTTCGAGGTGGCGGCGAACTTCGCCTCCGGCGGGGAGGAGGTGGGGGGCGATTTTTCCGCGGCGTCGGCAAAGGGAAGCGGAAGGAGGACAATGCCGAGGGGGAGGCAGCCCGCGGCCCAGAAAAAACAAGAAGAACAAGCACAAAGGAAAAAAGGGCAAGAAAGAGGTGGACTCGAGGGGCGATATCGTTGCCGCGGTGACCATAAGACCCCCGAGGTCCCCGGGGCCGGGGGCCTTCGACGACATGCTCAAAAGCCCACGCCCTTTCCACAAATTCCCCGTCAAGCACACTATGGGGGAGTGCGACTTGGCTTGTCGCTTCTATCGAAGCTTCCCCCACGAAGGCAAGAAGAAGAAGGAGGGGGAAAACAAAGGCGAGGAGTTCCACGAGGTCCATGGCGTTTTCATGGTCATCGGGGGGCTGGCCGGCGAATCTCACCCAGCGCCCGGATCAAGCGCGGCGTCGAGATATTCTCGGTGCATCCCGCCACTCCCATGGTACTGCCGTGGTCGCCCGACGCCATCACCTTCAGCATCGGCGACCACCCGCTCTCGTGCCAAAGCCGGGGCGGTACCCGCTCGTGGTCGACCCCATTGTCGACAGCGTGCGGCTCACCAAGGTCTTGATGGATGGCGGAAGTGCCCTTAACATCCTCTACTCCGAAACCCTCGGCCTGTTGGGGATAGAGGCGCTCACGGCTTCGGCCCGGTAGCTCTCCCCTTTCGGGCGTAGTGCCGGGTAGGCAGCGCTGGCCCCTCGGGCTGATCGACCTCCGGTGCGCTTTGGGGCGCCATCGAACTTTCGCAAGGAGGTCATCACCTTCGGCGTGGTTGACTTTCGAGGAACCTATCACGGCATCCTCGGACGACCAGCGTATGCGAAGTTCATGGCCGTCCCCAACTACACTTACCTTCTCCTCAAGATGCCGGGCCCCTAATGGCGTCATCACCGTTGGCTCCTCCTATGAGCACGCGTTCAAGCTGCGGCGTCGAGGCGGTCGAGCACGGCGAGGCCGTGGCGATCTCCGAGGCCCTCGACACCAAAGCGTCACGCCCGGCGCATTCGAGCCATCCGGCGGGGTAAAGGAGGTCCCCTGGACCCCGCCTCTCCATCGGCAAGGCGGTGAAGATCTGCGACTCCCTCGACCCCAAATAGGAAGGCGGTGCTCGTCGACTTTCTCAGCGCAAACATCGACATTTTTGCGTGGAGTCCCTCGGACATGCCGGGCATTCCGGGGATGTCGCCGAGCACTCCCTTGATATTCGGGCGGGTCCGAGCCGGTGAAGCGGCGTTTGCGCCCGATTCGGCGAGGAAAAGCCGAGCCATCGGCGAGGGAGGTGAACAAGCTTTTAGCGGCGGATTCATCAAGGAGGTGTTCCACCCAGTGGTTATCTAATCTGTAATGGTTAAGAAAAAAAGCGGGAAATGGAGGATGTGTGTAGACTATACCGGTTTAAATAAAGCATGTCCAAAAGTTCCCTTTCCTTTACCACGCATTGATCGGATAATCGACTCCACCTCGGGGTGTGAGCTCTTATCCTTCCTTGATGCTTACTCGGCTACCACCAAATAAAGATGAAGGAGTCCGACCAGCTCATAGCGTCCTTCATCACCCCCTTTGGCATGTCTTTGCTACGTGGCGATGCCTTTCGGACTCGAGGAAGCAGGGGGGGCAACGTATCGGCCCGGTGCATGCGGGGCGTTTTCGGTGACCACGTCGGAGGACCGTGGAGGCCTACGTCGGCGACATCGTAGTCAAGGCGAAAAAAAGGCTGGCGACCTCATCTCGACCTTACGATCGCTTTTCGGTGTCTTGCGGCCAAAGGCGTCAAGCTCAACCCCCGAGAAGTGCGTCTTCGGGGTCCCCGAGGCATGCTCCTTGGGTTCATCGTCTCCAAGCGCGGCATCGAGCCTAACCCGGAGAAGGTGAGCAGCGGTGGCGAGCATGGGCCCGATCAAGAACCTGAAGGGCGTGCGGCGGGTCATGGGATGCCTTGCGGCCCTCGGCCGTTTCATCTCACGCCTCGGCGAGAAGGGCTTGCCTGTATCGCCTCTTGAGAAAAACCGGCGCTTCTCACGGACCTCCGAGGCTCGGGGAGGCCCTCGACAAGCTCAAAGCCGCCCTCACCGGCGCCCGATCCTCGTCCCCTCTGCCGAAGGAGAACCCCTCCTCATGCGTCGCTGCGACCACCCGGGTGGTCGGCGCGGCCATCGTCGTTGAAAGGCGGGGAGGAGGGCCACGCCTTGCCGATCCGGCGGCGGTCTACTTCATCGGCGAGGTGTTGTCGAGACCAAGATCCGCTACCCTTGAGATCCAGAAGCTGCTGCTGCGCGGTGGTCGGCGGCGCAAGCTCGGCACTACCGGCGCCCACCCGTGGCGGTGGTCTCTTCCTTCCGTTGGGAGAGATCCTCTAGAGCAGGGAGGTCTCGAGGCGGGTCGCCAAGTGGTCCGTTGAGCTCATGGGAGAGGCCCTCTCGTGCAGCGCCAAGAAAGGCCATCAAGTCCCAAGTCTTGGCCGATTTCCTCGCGGAGTGGGCGGACACCAGTACCGCCGCCCCGGCTTGAGGCGAGAATCTTTGGGCGATGTGCCGGCGGGTCCACGATGAAGGCCGGGCCGGCGCCCGGCCTCCTCTTCGTCTCCCCTCATGGGGTGCACATGCGATGCGTAATCCGCCTTCACTTCCCAGCGTCAAATAATATGGCGGAAATGCGAGGGCCTGCGCTCAGCGGGTTGAAGATCGCCGTCGAACTTGGCGTCAAAGCGCCTCGGCGTCGAGGCGACTCACGGCTCGTCATCGACCAAGTCATGAAGGACTCAGGCTGCCACGACCCAAAAAGATGGGCCAGCGTCTTTGCAAGGCGGTGCGGCGCCACGGGAGGACAAGTTCGACGGCCTCGAGCTCAACCACGTCGTCAGGAGAGGTACAACGAAGCCGCCGACGAACTTCGCCAAGATCGCCGCCGTAGGAAGAGCCCCGGTTCCCCCGGCGTCTTCACTAAAGACCTCGCCGCTCCCTCCGTCGAGTTCGGAGGGCAGGAAGAGGCCGAGGAGAAAACACCCCCCCTCGGGGGCTGGAGAATCGTCCAGGTCCCCCCGCGTCGAGGTCCCATCGGTTTCCGTAACGCTTTTCGGCGGCCCGAGATCATGGAGGTCGGCGGAGGAAACCGGGGGGCCCCGATCCGGCCGGGTTGGAGAGAGCCGTACCTCGGATTGGATCGTCGAGGGGCCCCTCCCGAGGACTTCAACCAAGCCCCAGGCGCATCGCGAGGAGAGCAAAGTCTTTCGTCGTCATCGAGGGGCCGAGCTCTACAAACGAAGTTCCTCGGGGGTCTTGCGGCGGTGTATCCACGGTCGAGGAAGGCCTCACCCTCGTCCGCAAGATCCACGCCCGGTGTGTGCGGCCACCACGCCGCTCCCCGCTCCCTCGTCGGCGGCGCTTTCCGACAAAGGGTTCTCTTGGCCGACCCCGCGATCGGCCGCTGCGAGGTAGTGCGCACTGCGAGGGGGTGCCGGCACTACGCTCGTCAAAGCGCACTGCCCGGCTCAAGCGCTCGGACCATCCCGATCACATGGCCCTTCGCCGTATGGGGCTGGACACAGTAGGACCCCTAAAGAAAGCGCCCGGGGGGCTTCACGCACCTACTTGTCGCCATTGACAAGTTCTCCAAGTGGATTGAGGCGCGCCCCGTCACCAACATCCGATCCGGCGGCGGTGCTCTTCTTCACCGACATCATCCACCGGCCGGGATCCCGAACTCCATCATCACCGACCACGGCACCCGGTTCACGGGGGCGAAGTTCGAAAACCTGCGGCGAACACCGGATACGCATCGTGCGGTCTTCGATCGCGCACCCCCGAGCGAGCGGGCAAGTGGAGCGAGCCAACGGAATGATATTGCGGGGACTCAAGCCCCGGATCTTCAACAAAGTCAACAAGTTTGGCAAAAGATGGCTCGAGGAACTCCCTCGGTCCTCTGGAGCCTCGGGGCGGCGACGAGCCGGGCCCGGGGTTCACGCCCTTCTTCCTAGTGTACGGCGCCGAGGCAATGCTGCCCCTCTTGACTTGGAGTTCGGATCTCCGAGGCTCAAAGCCTACGACGAGGCTCGGAATCAAGGGGCTCGGGAAGACTCGCTAGATATGCTCGAGGAAGCTAGGGGATGCAGCCCTTACACTTTCGGCAAGGTACCAACAGTCTCTCCGGCGCTACCACGACCCCCGAGTCGGATCGAGACCTCAAGGAAGGCGACACAGTGCTCCGTCTCCGCCAAGACAACGAGAGGCCGCCATAAGCTCACGCCGCCTTGGGAGGGGCCCTTCATCGTCGAGAGGTCCTCAAGCCGAGGCACCTACAAGGCTGGCCAACGAGAAAGGCGAAGTCCTCAACAACGCTTGGAACATCCAACGGCTACGTCGCTTCTACCCTTAAGCTCCCAAGCTTCTACATACGGTTGTACTTCATGTTCCTTAAATAAGAATGGGAAGCACTTCTCATTTTTTACGATTCTCGCAAGCGAGAAATACGTCCAGAGGCCCTCGGGGGCTAAGGACGGAACTACCTTCACACCACCTCGGAGTCGAGGGAGACTCGGCTTTGATCCATCAAAACCGAGCCTCCCTCGGGGGGGCTGGGGGGGAACCCCCTCTGAAAAGCACACTGCGCAAGCACCTTACCCCTTTTGTTTATCGTTTTCCAACGCTTTTCGTGCTAAAGATCCCGAATGTTTAGAAAAAGGGCGTCTTGAAACCTAGGGTCGGAAGAGCCACGGGGTCACTTACGCCCATGCGCTACAGTACTCCGCTCACCGCCTAAGGGCGAAGAAGCTTCATGCTGCGAGGGGGATCGCTCCAAGCGTTAGAGGCGACAAAGCTACGAGGCCTCCACGCCCCGGCGCTCACGGAGGCTTGTACTTACCACTCTTAACTAAGGGCGAGCCTAAAAAACTCAATGTCCCATAAGCGGCCTTAATCTAAACACGAGGCAAGGTTCGGCGACACGAAAGATAGGCGAAAACGATCAAACAAATCATAAGGCCTCGGCGGGCCAAGATCTCAAGTGACATAGGGAAAACAAAATTCCTAACCAAGTTTCTTTTACATGGGCACACTTGGCCCGAATTACGAAACTCAGCAGGGGGGCATCCGACCCCCCTCTTTCCTTGGCGTCGGCGGCCACGGCGTCGGCGGCGTCGGCCCCGGCGGCTCGGGGGAGGATGGCCGGCGAAAGTGCCCAACCAACACCGGCGTGGTCTCCTCGGCTGGCGGAAGCGGCTCGGCGAACACCTCCCCCCTCACGACCCTCCTCGTCCTCGGCGGCGACAAGCCCCTCGGAGATCTTGGGGAGATCGAGGTCGTAGTGGGAGAGGGTCATCGCCGAGGTGTGCGACACGCCCGGTCCGGGGCCGGGCCGAAGGGAAGGCGGCGTGGACAGCGTCTCCGCTTGCGAGAACAACGCCTCGAGGCGGCCCGGTGGGCTGCTTGCCCGGCGGGCTCGCCCGGCTTCCATTGCCGTGCGGCGGCAAGGACCTTCTCCTTCGAGGCGGCGAGCTCGCCTGCGCGCCCAGAAGTAAGCCGCTGCTTGGCCGCGACAAGGGCCTCCGCTTGCTCGGCGACTTCTTCTTCAGCTACGCATCCGTCGGGGGTCGGCCTCGGAGGTGGGATACAAGGATGCGGCGCTCAAAAGCGACAAAGACTTACCTTCCGTCCGCACCACCTCCTCCGCCATTTGCGCTCGGAGCTGGATGGCCTCATTCGGCGCTTGCCCAAGCTCGGCCCGCACCATGGTGACATCGTTGACAAAAATTTGGTGATCGGTGTCCATATTCACCGGGTTCTCTGTCAAGGTCCCGATGGTGCTTAGGAGGCCTCGGCAAGCGCCGTCCTCATCGCCTCCTTCTCGGCGCGGAGCTTGTCGAGCTCCTCGTTCGAGCAGCTAGCTCGGTGCGCAGCTGGTTTGCCTCTGTCGTTGGAGATGGGGCGCCTCGTCGAGGCCGGACTGAGCAGGAGAAACTTCGATTTCTCCGGGGCGCCACCGCCGGGTCCTATAGCAGTCGGGGCCAGCGGATTAGCCGCCTTTGGGCGCTCATGCCAAGGTAAGGCTTCGACCACAAATGTTTGTATTACCTTCATCAGTCGGGGAGGTCCACAGGAGAAGATCGGCGAGAAGCGAGATCAAGCGAGGTTTTTGGCCGACTTCATGTACTTGTCCACTTTGCTCCCAAGATTCGACTCAAAGGCGTCGTCCGGCACATAGGCGGCCGGTCCTCCGGGTCGGCGGTCCGACCCGAACGATCTGCGGCGGCACGTTACATTTGGAGGACCCCTCGGCGGGCGCCCGCGGTCGGCTTGACCCCATACGGTTGCCGCTGAGGAGGTAGCATCGCGACGACCACCTCTTTCCCCCGCGCGGGGTGGTCTCCCTCCGAGGAGGGATCTCCACCACCTCCTGCGCCAAGGGCGCGGCTTAAGGCGGGCAGGCGCTCGCTCCTCCATGACCATGTCGCCGGTGGCCATCGGAAGCGGGCGCCGTCACGGCTTCGCGGCAGGGGCGCCGGCCACGGCCTCCACACGAGGCGCCGCCAAGGCCTCCCGCGCCGGGCGCTCGCACCCCCCCCTCTCCGTCACGAGCGGGAAGGTGGCTCCATGGCCGAGGCGCCTCGATCACCACTTCCTCGGTCGCGCCCGGCGCGCCACCCAGGCGATAGTGGCGCTCGCCGTGCGGCATGGCCTCGGCGCTTGCTGAGCGGAACAAGCGGAGCCGAGGCTGGGGGCCGTCTTGCGCTTTGCTGCGTAGCAAGAAGAGTGAGTCTTCAAAAGGAAAAAAAAAGAAGGAAGCGGCGGAAGACTAAAAGGGACGGACACCTACACGGCGGCCGGCGGTTGAAGCGGCCGGCTCACGAAGCCGTGCCAGCTGGGACTCGGACTGAGGTGTCCTCGGCCCAGCGCGACTCGGGGTCACGGGCACGGGACACTGACCCACCGGCGTCGCCGCCTCTACGGCCGAGGCATGTGCCTCACCCTCGGCGGTCCTCCCCGCCGCCTCGAGGCCGTTCGGGGCAAGGTCGAGTCGCCCCCAACGGGGGGGCGGCGTGGGGCGACTCGGGAGGGGCCTCGCTCCTCCCGATGGAGTCACGTCTCCGGCCACCTCGGTGAAGCCTCGGCGGGGTGAGGCGGGGGCGGTGTCCTTCAACGGCCATGGCGCCCACTCCCCTTCCTTCACGGGGCGTGCGGCCAAGCCAAAAGCTGTAGTCCTCCTCCTCCTCCTCGTCATCCTCATCATCGTCATCGGGAGGAGGACTCGGAGGAGTCGGCTCTCGGGGGAGCCCCTCATCCGCTTCTTGCCCGGCGCCGCGACCTCTCCGGCTCGCGCCGCTCGTTCTCCTTGCGGACATTCTGTCCGACTTCTTCTTCTTCTCCCCCTGCTGCTTCTCCGCGGGGGCCTGTTCTTCTCCTTCTCGCGGCAATGGGGGCTTGGGCGCCCTCGGCTTCCCGGGACGGCCCCATGAAGAATAGAGCAAAGTAAGGACAAGGGGAGGAAGCGAGCGGCAGCCGACCGCGCCGCGGCCGCGAGAAACTCACCACGGAGGCGGCATTCTGGTGGGGTCGCATCGCGACCTTGTAGAGGTTGGAGGCGTCGGTCACCGGGCGCCGCCTTCTTAGTCCGCTCGGCGATCTCGGCGTGATCAAGGTCGGACGGGACGACATCCTCGCCCGGCCAGGGGGGGCCGCCTTCCCTCATGTCAAGCAGGCAAAGGCTGCCTAAGCATGAGGGGCAGAACTTCGGCATTTGGTGGAAGGCGGCGATGATGACCGCCGCATCTAACCCCTTACAGGCCAACCTCCTCGGCCGCGGCGGAACACCTTCTCGGAGGGATGACCCTCTGCAGGATGATCTCCTCCTTCCACCTCGCGGGCTCGCGTCGAACACCTTCCGGTGTAAGCGGGCGAGGTGGCGGAGTCGTTCGGGAGGTAGAACCACTTCGCCAGCGCCCGACCCACGGTTGGAGGAGGTCAGCTTCGCCGGGATATACGAATCCCGGTAGCGAGCCCAGCTGCGACATGCTTTTGCCCGGCAGACGGATATCCTCTTCCCCTCTCGGCGCTCTTGAAGAAGAGGGCGCCCTCGAAGAAGTGGAGCCGAGAGGTCCCGGTGGACCTCGACCCCCAAGGAAGCCCTCACATAGGGCGGCGAACACCGCCCAGTGCGTGATGGAGTTGGGGTTGAGATGTTGCAGCTCCGGGCCGTAGTACTCGAGGATGGCCCTCAGAACCGACCCACCGGCATCCCGAACCCGTTCTCATGGGCGCCGTGAAGCTCACGGCGTATCCACGAGGCGATGTGAGGGGCAGTCGTCGGCCGGCGGGGGCCGATCCACTCCCGGGGAGGCCTTGTCGGCCGGCGAGGGGCGGAGAAGCCCCTTCCCCCCACGGCGTCACCGGCTCCGGCAGCGTCCACGGGCTCGTCTCCCACTCCTCCACGCCCGGCGATCTCGGGCCTCGGCGCCATGGCGGCGGCGGGGTGGATGCAAGCAAGTTTTTCTCTCTCCTCGCCCTCTTTCTTCCTCGGGCTCGAGCGAGGCGGCAATGGCGGAGGAGGAAGCAAAAAGCGAGGAAGCGAGAAGGGAGGGGCGATGCGGCCGCCGCCACGGTACTTATACCGGCGCGTTTCCCGTCTTTGCATTAATTGCGTATCAACCTACGATACGCCGTGTCGATACACACCGCCGCAACCCAAAGCGGCGGCACACGGCGGCCCTTGACCGCGAGTCTAGCGAGCCACCGCAGCAGCGGCGCGCGACCGCCCGCACAAAGGATCGGGCGCAAGGCCGAGGCCCGCCACCGTGCGTGGCGCGGCGCCCGCCATGGCGCCGCACATCACGTCCGCCCGTGGGGCCCACGACCACAGCGCCGCGGCAAGCGCCCGCGGCGGGGAAAGTGGGGCCCGCCACCTCCCAGCGGCGCTCCGCATCCAGCGTCGGCCGCTGGAAAAGCGCCCACGGCGAGGGTAAGCGGTGGTTTTCCTTCTTCATGAAGGAGCCGGGCGGGCGGCCCATTTCGGTCCCGGAGGGCGGAGGCGGCCCATCTCGGGGTTCAACGGCCGCCTCGAGGGGCAACGAGTCGAGGGGGGCAGCTCGGACGGCCTCATACACAGCCTAGCCCCAGCGCAGCGCTGGAGCCATCCTAAATAGCGGCATCCGAGGCCGGCATGGCGGCCAGTAGGGGGATCCCAGCGTGGGGTGCGTCGAGCCCTCGGGACCGGACGGGACCCGAGCCCCGCCTCGAGGCATACCGTGCGGCTCTTATGAACGCGCCTCGGGCCCAGCCAACCCCTAGCGAGCAGGGGGCACAGGCGGTTCACTTGGATCCACCCGTTAACGGCTCACCGGACCTAGTCGTGTTCGACACTCGTCGGCGATGGCGCGATGAAGTCCAACCCCCTCCTCCCTGCGGAAGGGGCCGAGGTGCGTAAAAGACTAACGGCCCGAGTACCAACCGGCTCCCCCTCAACGCCACGAGGGCCGGGGACTTACCCCAACGCCTTGAACCGGCTCGGGAAGCGTCGACACTCGGCCGAACCCCCGGACGAGCCGGCGGGCCCGGGGGCTCGGCGCAAATCGTTTTGCCACCAAAACACGAGCGAGCCCTCGGACGGGTGCACACACACTCCTCAGAGGCCTCGGGGGCTACACCGGCCAGTGCGCTCGCGCCCCCGCCCGGAAATTATGGAGAAGATAACCATAGGCTGCACCATGTAAACTAACAACAAGCCCTCGGAGGAGTCCTCCATGCTCCTCCGAGGCCTCGGGCTACACACCCCGGGTGCGCTTGCGCGCGGCGGAGTGCACCCTTCAACCAACACCAACACCAGCCTCGAGCGAGTGCATTCACTCCTTGAGGCTCGGGGCTCTTGTCGGGGACAAAATAAAGGCCCCCTAAGGAAGGCCCAACAAGCGCAAATCTTAGCCCAACAAGCCACCCTTGTTCAAACTGGGCTACGGCCTTTGGCGCGCCGGGACCCGGCGTCTTGTCTCGGCCCGCCCGAGCACACTCCAAGGGGCTCGGATGGCGCCAACTCTCCGTCCGCCCGAGCCCCCCACGGATCGGGCCTCGGACGGAAGCCAGGCTCTCCACCCCGTCAGAGCCCCCGGCGGGAGGGCCCTCGGGCGAGGGCTGATTCTTCGGCCCGAGGCCAGCGGATCAGGCCTCTCTCCGCCCCCCCCTGGCGGGAGCCCTGGCGGACAGGCCTCGGGCGGGAGGCCGACTCTCCGTCCCGTCAGGAGCCCCGGCGGGCAGGTCTCGGGCAGTCGCGCCGCACTCCCGAGGTCAAACTAGGGCTCGATGTGACATATATCCACCGCCCGCCTTCCCACGGTGTTATCGGGATGGCGCTAGCCTGCCTGGCGGATGGGGGCGTCCGTCACCACTCTGCGCCCACGCTCACGATTACGCAATCCCTACGTGTGGCGGCCATGCACGCCCTTTGTAGAGGCGACATGATGACTAACCTCATAACGAGGTCCCATCACGGGAAGTCCAAATATGGGCATACGCATCCCGAGGCCTTGGCGCCACCCGACACGGCGGCGAGTCTTCCGGTGCCCCGACCACTTGTGCACCCGGGCTTCGAGCTAGGCGAGGCGAAGATGGCCCCGTCTTGGCTGTATCTCGTCGGCCACGCCGTATCGACAACGATGCCGCGGCCCTCGGGGAGCCGGACCGGGGGGTGAGTCAAAGCTTCAGACGAGCCACGGTACACAGGCACGCTCATCATAGCGCCCACACGAGACCCCTGCGAGGCGGGCGTCCCCTCCTTCACCAAGAGCGAGCCGACTCCACAGGCGGCGCCCGCCATTAACGATCTTGGCGCCGTACAAAGGCGAAACCACTTGCCCTCACCCGGGGCCTCGGCACAAGGAGAGGGGGAGCCCCTAGGCCTCGGCGGGATGGCGGCGCCCCCCGCCGTCTTTCCTATTCAAATCTTGTACTGCAAAGCCCGTCCCTCCCCCTTAGGCTATAAAAGGGAGGGACGGGGGGCCCCCTTCCGAGACAAGTGAATCCTAGGAAGCAAGTCAAGCAATCTCCTTGACAAACACACACACACACACTCACTCATCTCACTCGAGACTTGGGGCGGTTCCCTCTCTCCACTTGCTTGTACACCCTACCAACAGGCACCTTGGTGCAGGATAATACAAAACCTT
>JADLZL010001277.1:0-63001 GCA_015844335.1 Chrysopogon serrulatus
ATATATAAGACCTGATTGATTGTCTGTATAATTCCTTTTCCACACCGTGCAAAATGGAGTTACATGTGCACTAGTAAGGAAAGAAGATGAGATCAATTGTCTCTTATATGTACATACTATCGATTCAAATAAATTATTCACTCAGTTGTCAAAAAAGGTTATTCACTTGATTTTTTTTTTTTTTTTTTTTTTTTGCGACTAAAGAGATTCATTCAATATATAACACCGAGGTTCCATTCTAAGATCACCAGGTCTGCAACACACTTCGGGTATCGAGCCAACACCTCCGTCGTCTGTGCATCACCTATGACCTGCTTTGCTAGCACATGTGCCTATTACAAGCTCTACTAATAAAGGAAAATTTAAAAGCTTGAAACATCATACTTAGCGAACATCATACTTAGCTCCAGGACCTCCCTAAAGGCATAAACAACCCCACAAATGGAGATCCATCTCTAAATGTCTCGAGTCTATCATACAGACAGACATAAAAGATAGATCATATAACCCACTGTAACATACGCGCCGGGAGGGTGGATCTGGGCTAGTTGATTGGGAGGAGGAGAGGGAGGGGGCGGTGGCAAGCGGCCCGAAGGGCGGCGGCGCCTAGCATTGGCGACGGTCGCTAGGGTAGGGGGCGTGCGTGGGAGAGAGGGAGAGGAGGAGGCACGAGCGCGGGAGATTGGAAATAACGGGAATTGTCCCTATTAGTTTCTTGATTCAATTAATTATAATCCCATTATTTATAGTCCGGAATGAACTCTAATGGGAAAGTCCTTATCGAACATGAGCTTCCTGGTTTACCTAATATTAATTGTCAAATTGATTAATAATAATAAAAGGTAATTTGACGACGGGGATCGTGGACGGTGGCGGCAACGGGGTGGGCCCATGGCGCCCTTCCCCACGCAAGGCCTGAGGGTGGCGGCGGCCGGGGTGGCCGCCGCCCCCCCTCCCGCCCCCCGCCCCCTCTAGGGCGGGCCATGGGGCCCTCCTTCCTCTGGGCGGTGTCTTTTTTGGCCCCCTTTTTTGGTCCATCAATTCCATAATTTGTCATTATCGTCATTTGATGTGTGACAGAACTCCTCCCTTCTCCGATCAGCGCGTCCTCGCGCTGAATCAAAGTCCAAGCGATGTGTCCTACTACGAAGCTCTTTGGATCATGTTGGTCCATATATAGCTGAATAAGAAATTGTCCCGGGTAGTTATCATCCATCATAACCTTATCTGCAATATAGAAAAAACAATAGTGGGAGGAACCAAAGTATCCATCAATGAAGTGATTGAATGGCATGTTGCATTGCATCAATCCTAGTGGTTTCTCAGTAAAGTGTTGTTGAGATATCGATCCTGCAATATGCAACTAATGCATCTCCTATGGTGGTGTGTAGAAGATATGAGTATATGGAATATCGGATACCCCCGGAATATGTTGTTGGTATCTGTTAATGCCTATTAAATAATCCACAAGCACATGGATATAATGCAACACTTCACCGGATGAATAGACCCAATTTTAATATCAACCACAAAAGAAGATGTGTGAGGGTAATCTAAACTATAAGTTAACCACCTAAGTAGCAAACAAGAACGTAGAAGATAGGGATTTAGAGAAGACAACTAAGGCTTCTAATTCAGATTTAAGTAAGATATGTCTAGGATGTTTCACTAGGGAATTTAATGGAAGAGTATAGGTAAAACGGTAACCCTACTATCAATTTTTCTCCTGCTCGGCCCACCGATGGGATGGTGGATTATATAAGATTCAATGGAGCTATAAAGTCACATCCACAATACAAAATCTAAAGATAGGGTACATCTACAAGTATCGAAGTCTAAACATCACGTTTATACTATGAATACTCCCTCTAACACAAGAGTTATGTTGGCGGTCCTTATTGCATATATTTTATCCACCAAAGTATAGTAAACTAACAACATTCCATGCTATATCATAGAAAAATACTATTTTATCTAACAAATTTCCACAATTTTGGTGCTTTGAGTTGTTTTACAGGATATACTCAAGTTTTTCAAAAGACAATAAATGGTACACTATTATGATGAATATCAAAGATGATAAATAGTATATATACGGCTCAACATAAATTACACTAGAAAATATATTTAAATATTGGATGCTGAAAATTAGTCTCGAATAAATATTTGGAGTACACTATTATGATGAGCTTATCAAGATGATCAAAATGACTATATTATTTGGTGTATTTGTATTTGGATAATCTCCACTAATAATTATTAATTCCTGAATTAAAAATGGAGTCTCCACTAAGAATTTATCGCTTTTTCTTTTAAAAACGAAAAAATTAAAGCATGCTGCTATCTTAATTAAAATGGTCAAGGAGAAACTAAACAAAACAAGGGCATGGGTGGCCCTGCTGCTTCAAGCAGCTCACGCCCAGCATTGCTTTGCTGGCAGCGCCCAGATGGAGATCGTTCAATGTATACAACCCCCGAATCCCCCGTCGGCCTAATTCATAGTCTTACATTTCCACTTTATACGCGGCCGGGGGGCATCCTGGTAATTATTAATTCTGATCGACACTACAGGATGGGCAGGCGGCTGGCAGCGTGGGTAGCGGCTGGCAGCGCCCAGATGGCGTGTCCGGTCCGCGTGGGCCGGCCACTGGCTTCAGGAAGTGCCCGCGTCGTGGGAGGGAGTTCACCGCTGTCGCTCTCGACTTGGTCGCAGCGGGTTGCGGCCGTTGCCGGCATGGCCGCCGGCGCGCAGATTGTCGACGTGCAAATCACGACGCACATGCATGTCCTCTGCCCGCCCAAAATCCGTCGTCGTTCCATGTTTTCTGAACAAGCATGCAATTCGATCGCTGCTGATGCGCCCCCGATCCCCTCTTGTGCCCAAGCCAAATTGGGAATCCACAAAAACCTCTATTAGCCGCCGCCGCCATTGTCACGGAGCGGCATTTCCGTTGCTCCCCCGCCCTCCTGACTCGTACCGTGTTCCTTGGCTTCGATTTTGGAGCTTTTCCTCCAAAATCATGTACGCAGTCGCACACAACCTCGCCGTCAGCTGCCCCACCGGACTGAACCGAGACGGGCACATGCATGTGCTCTTGCGCTACTCCTGGCCTCCTGCACGGACGTGCGTGCACCATGCCGCACGGGCCGAGCGCCGACCGAGCCAAGAGGCTCGCCGCGCTGTGAGCCGCGTGTGCTCTGTTTTAATTTGTTCTCCAAAGGAACTTGCTATGCCTCGCTCCTCTATTTGTTGTTAGCTTGATCACGTCATGGTAAAATCAGGTCTATGCGATATACGGCTGTTTGTCTTCAGAAAAATAAATCCAGATATATGTACCACATGATGAATACAAATATGCACGAGAAATACCCCTTCTGCCTTCACCATGGATATGGTCCATGCATGCATGGACTGAGTTTGCAGCTGTGCACGCACACTCTACAATATATATAGAACATATCTCACCGCCCTGTCAATGTCAGCAAAATAAACCTCCCAAAGGAATTAGTTTTCTATGCAAAGATCCCATGGAGGGGGAGAGAAAGAAGCGATTAAGCAAGTAGAGAGAAGATAACAATCTGGGCCAGACGTGTGAATGAATGAGAAAGAAGATGAAGTCTACTCCTAACCGAGAGAAAAACAAACTAAATACTATCTATCACCAAACTAAATACTATCTGTCACCAAATACTATCTCAGGGGCATACGTGTTCACATCTGGTCCGGCCTCCCACGACAGAAACCAGATGTGAACACGTATGCCCCTGAGATGAGATCTACCAAAATCAACATGAACACGCCCATATATCCTATCGACTCCGTACCCGAATCATCGTCTCTATCTTCATCTAATCTATCTGTCACCGGAACAACTCAATCTTTGAGAGACGACGATGCGAAATGCACTTCTCCTCTTTCGACGTACGGCGAGGCGGCATGCATAGAGTCACGAGCACGGGCCACGCGTCATCAAGCGCACGGCCGACGACTGGATTCAAGCCGGCGCGAGGATGCTTAGTTGTTTAATACGCGATTAGTCAGCACGGCGTTTGGTGGGGTTTTAGGTCAGCGATGGTGGGGATGAACTCTAGATTGACATCCGTGCCTCACCTCCGGACCACCCGCCTCTGTAATTTTTAAATCAAACTCTACCTTAATATAATGAAGCGCAAACCTTTCGTGTTTTCGAGAAAACGATGTCAAGGTGCCATCGAGTCCGCGGCGGCGTGGAGTCGTGAGGGACGGTTGTGTCGTTGAGGTGGCGCCAAGTCGTGAGGACGGGCCGTGAAGAGTCGCGGTCGTGGGGCGTCAAGGGTTGTTGCCGAGTCGCGCGAGGATGGGCCGTGACGGCGAGGCGGCGACGAGTCGCGTTCGCGGGCCTTCGTTCCGTGCCTCCTGCCTGCATGTGTGCAAATCTCGCCCTATTCGGCTCTGTCTGCCTAGACACCGCGTGTCACAGTTGTTGCTCCTGCTCCTCGGTGTGCATTGGATGACTTGCCCAAGGCCGATGATGCTCCTACAAAGAACGAAAGAACATAAGAACGCACAGTTACTACTAAAAAAAAGAAGAAGAAAAAACTCGAGAACGCACAGAAAAAGAATGATACGACGAGGCAAATTAAACAGAGACATCAAATACCTCTGCTCCTCTTGGGATTTGATGGAGAAAGCACCACGCTCCTGCAGGACCGAACGATTCCCGAACTTGCATCAATGCATGAGCCCGCCGGAGCTGCTCCAGGCACCAACGGCTGTTGTATCTCCCATCGCTGGCAGTTCCGGTGTGCCACTGTATTATTTGGCTGCGCGGAGTCCAGGGGCTTCGTCATCGCGTCCGCGAGAGCAGCGCTGCGCTGCACTGCACACCTGGAAAACAAAAGGCACGCTTTTCTTTCGCCTAACCGTCGTGCAGATTTTCCTGATCCTTAAAACAGCCTGTTTGTTTGAGAACTGACTACGTCCTTGCATGGACTCATGCAGCATGGGGTCTCATTATCCGCTACTTGAATAATGGATCGGTCCGGGAGATTTCGCTGGGGGTGACAACATACAAACCGATTCACTTGGTGACGGATGTCACGAGCAAATGCTGCAAAGCAAAAGCCATTTGAAAATACATTTCTGCACCCCCAAAACTTGTTAACTGATACATAACAATACTAGAATCGCCACGTGGGCATTTTTTTTACTAATGTGGGGTCGGAACGTGACAAAAAAAATTATGCATCAAACCCCATGAAACACAATTAATCCGTGCTGTTATCTTTGGCGTGGGAGCCGCCTCCTCACAGAGGTGTTCTTGTCCGGAAGGATAGTAAGGGAGCATCCGTGGCTGGAGGGTTGCAGAAAGCGTCATCTGGCCGTCGGCGATGTAGCCACAGAGCTCGTATCGTGGCCACCCGTGGGTCTGTGTGAGCTCGTTGTGATTTTTGCGATGCGCTAGGGCACCACCTCACCCTCCAGCCACTGGTGCTCCCCTCTTTGTCCTTCCTGACGACGAGCATATCTATATAGAAGTGGACCCGCGCTTTAATTAATTGGGTTTCAGAGGGGGTTTCGTGCAATATTTTTTGGCATGTAGCAACACCATGTCAGAAAAAAATCAATATGACATGTGGTGTACCCCTTAACAAGTTTATGGGGCCAGAAATACGTTTTTAAAGTTTAGAGACCTATATGTACCACTTAACAAGCTTATGGGCCTAAAAATGTATTTTTAAAGTTTAGGAGCCTATATGACACACGCTTACAAGTTTGAGGGCCCCGGATGCATTTAACTCTTTAAATAATCATCTAATGGGAAAAATTACAAGTTTCCTACAGTAACAGTGGTTTTATCTTTATTTTTTTTTTATTTATTTTGGCTGATTTTTTTTGAAAAATTATAGTAAATCATAAAAAATCATAAAATAGAAAATCTAATTTTATTAGACTCCACATAAGTAGATCTACGTAGTGAATATATAATATGGTATGTTTTTATACAAAGTTTTTGCTAGTATTTTTCTTTTATATTTATTATGGCTGAATATTTAAAAAGGCATAGTAAATCATTAAAAAATCATAAAATAGAAAAATTTAATTTTGTTGGACTCCACATGAGTAGGTCTACAAAATAAATATATAATATGGTATGCTTTAGTTCAACAAAATAATTATAGAAGCTGCAGTTATGAATTATTTTAATTAATTATAAAAAAGTATAGATCAAAAGTTATAGCAAGAATTTTATACTAAAGTATACCATATTATATGTCTATTTATAGATCTACTCATGTGGAGTCTAATAAAACTAGATTTTCTATTTTATGATTTTTCTATGATTTACAATGACTTTTCAAAGGTTCATCCAAAATAAATAAAAAAGAAAAAACTAGCAAAAACTTTATACTAAAGCATAACATATTATATATTCACTGTGTAGACCTATTTATGTGGAGTCCAATAAAATTAGATTTTTTTATTTTATGTTTTTTTTATAATTTACTATGATTTTTCAAAAATTCAATCAAAATAAATAAAAAAGAAAAAGACAAAACCACTGTTACTGTAGCAAAACCACCGTCAAAACCACTCAGGGAGGTAAAGCGCATGGTTTGAAAAGTTGAGGGAGGTTGTTTGTCCGGTTTTAGAGTTTATGGAGGAAAAGTAGACTTTCGCGAAAGTTGAAGGAAGAAATGTAGACTTTTTCCAAGTTATAATTGCATACTACACAAGATGGGCCTTTAGGCCCAGCAAACAATTACAACTTCGGTTGGGCCAGTGGACAACCCATGCGTTGACAACACCGCCTCCCAACGCGCTGGTTTTCCTCCGCATGCACATGCTTCTCTAATTTTCTTCTCTGATGATCTCTAAAAAAACATTACTGACATGTACAGGTCAACAAATTAAAACTTGGTGCCACCACATCATGGAACAGCGATTCAGCACTAATTGAATGCTACACTGGACACCTCACATTACAAGTAGTCTCGCCTACATCAGCTGACGACACGGTTTCACAGACAATACAACAACAGGGGTGATTCTAGTCAAAGAAGCAAAGAATTCTTCGACATACAGCCGGCCACTAACGTCAAGAAGAAGCTCTGCCATCCGGTACGAGGGAATGCCCGTTTTCAACATTTTGGCGCCTACAGAAGATACAGGAAAGCCATCATGATGACAGAAACCAAGGAAAAAAAACAGGAGTGTACTCTCACTGTCTGCTAGGGGGAAGAACAAAACCTTGTCTGCTAGGGGGAAGAACAGAACCTCTTGTCCTCTGGACTCTGAGCGCCTCAAGAATGCTTTCACCCCACCTGTGAAGTACAAAGACAAAATGCGTGCAGATTAGGCAGTAGGCAAGGGATGTACAATATGGTGTGCACACACTACCGGATTTTCCTTCTTTGCCGAGTGCCTCAGGCACTCGGCAAAGCCTATATTACACTCGGCAAAGGCTTTGCCGAGTGTTGCACTCGGCAAAGGCCACTCGGCAAAGAATCCATCGGCAAAGAGGTCTTTGCCGAGTGTTTTTTTTCGGGCACTCGGCAAAGGCTTTTGCCGAAAGTGACACTCGGCAAAGATCAAAATGAAAAAACCTGAAAATAATAGCAAAAAAATTTTTTTTAATCGGGGGAGGGCCCCACCGACCAGCACCCATTCTTCTCTATCTAGTAGTATTTTTTGTAGTATTTTTCGATACTTTGTGTCGAGTGGGATTCGAACTCACGACCTCTCCCTCGCGCGTATCCTCCCCTACCACTGCACTACACACTCACTTGTGTCTATACTCCATTTGGATTCCCTAAATATTATGCAAAATCAAGTGAAAATTGCTTATTTGAGGCTCTAAACGAATTTAAATAAAAAACTTGTCAACTACAAAGTTTTATAACTTTTCGAGATCTACAATTTTTATTTAAAAAGTTTGTCCATCTGAGGTTGTTTATAAAATTTAAATTTTAAATTTGAGCGGATTCGAATACGATTTCGCGTGACAAGATAAATTCAAATGAAAAAGTTACCAACTATAAAGTTTCATAACTTTTCGAGATCTATAACTTTCATTTTGGGTGTTTTCTCATCCGAGATACTTTAAAAAATTCAAATTTCAAATTTGAGAAATACGACTGTACTTTTCGTTAACAAAATTAATTCAAATTAAAAAGTATCCAACTACAAAGTTGTATGATTTTACAACACCTACATCTTTCATTTTGGTTATTTGATCATTTGACATAGTGGTACAAATATTGTTCACAAATCTTATATATCTCCTCTTGTAGTTTCATAAATTACGAGAGAGATCTAAGATTTGTGAATAGATTTAATTTTACTTTGTCAAATTAAGAAATGGTCAAAATAAAAGTTGTAGATCTTGAAAAGTTATACAACTTTGTAGTTAAAATTTTTTTCATTTAAATTAATTTACTGCTCCAAAATATACTCTGAAATGTGTCTTTGCCAAGTGTAAAATAAAAACACTCGGCAAAGACCTTCTTTTGCCGAGTGCTAAAAAATAATACTCGGCAAAGAGGCCTCTTTGCCGAGTGCTAAAAAAAGCACTCGGCAAAGACTTCTTTGCCTAGTGCTTCTTTTTGGCTCTCGGCAAAGAAGCCTCTTTGCCGTGTTTTTTTTTTTTTGCCGAAGTTTTTTTTTCTTTAGCTCTCTAAAAAGAGCTCTTTGCCGAGTGCCGAAAAAAAAAACACTCGACAAAGAAATTAACACTCGGCAAAGAGCCGCATTCCGGTAGTGACACCAGTTCGCAATGTTAGCGACGTTGACAAGGTAATGGATTACGTTACTAAAAGTTGCACCGTGATGTATGCATACCCCTCAAGTCCAGGGGTTGTTGGATAATATATGCTCTGCAGGCCCAGTTTCTTCGCTGCTGATGCAGTGGTCTCACCAATGCAAGCGATGGAGTTGTTCCTGTTATCAACTTTTGAAATAAGATTTAACCATGCCCTGCGATAAAAAAAATCCTAAACAATGGAACCACCTAAAAAAAACTAAAGTGGCAAAATGGAAAACAATCAAAGGAAACTGATGATTTACTTAAGGACTGTCAGTTGCATCCTATTTTATAATGTTAAAATATGCTCCTTCAAAAGTATTTGATGCATACATGCTAATATCTCAAGATGTATTGCACAACATCTTTACCTTGCACTCTTCATGAGCAAAATTTGTAAAAAGAAATTATCGAAATGTCAGTGTATAACTACCTCAGTGCAGAAGGAGAAGCTATTGCGACAACTGGAGCTGATATAGCAGGATCTAATGAGTCGTTCCACATCTTCTATAGGAACCTGCATGCAGGAATAACACCATAATTTTACTCTGTTAGCAGAAGACTAACATTCATGTACAGAAACCGTCGAAAATAATAGGAAACAGATGGTCAATATTTTCTGATTCTCAATGCAAAATCTCTACTCTGGTCAAATATGTCAGAATCAACTTACAAAACTAAATGTCACTACCAATGGAAGAAGGAAAGCAGTGAATATATCAATATCATATGTCAGGCTCGAAGTACATCATGATTCATGAGGTTAAGCATCTAGAAAATAGATAGATGATCAAGAGTGGCATTGTGTTCAAGAGCTCACTAAAATTTTAACCTATACGAATAATTAAACTGTTGAAATCTACAGGAATTTTAACCTACACTGGGCTTTTGCAGAATTGGATAATTTTGTGCCCTCCACAAAAGAAAGAGCTGTTGAAGAGTATTCTGGAGTAGATCAAAGTCTCAAAGTCTTGGTGAAGACTGTCTTTTGGCTGCCCAATCAAATCCTGGACGATATCTGAAGATACATCGGGGTGAAGCTAGAGAAGCTCAAGTTGAAGAAGTCAATGTTAAAGGGACGACGTCTTCGGGGTTCTGGTGGACATTTGTCAATGCTTCTTTAGATTTTCTAAGATGCTCTAGTTCTTTTGCTGTGAGGGATGAGTAGTGCTCGGTGGTCCTTCCAGTTGGTTTCTTTGCTGGAGTTTGTAAGTTCTCACTTCTCAGTAGTCTTGCTTATTGAGGGGTGAGGTTCCGTCTGGAGCTGGGAAGTTTCTGGGATAAACATTTGTGCTGTAATGAACCCGTAGTCTTTTGACGTTAATTAAAAAGGCTGGTTCATGAGCCCTTGAACTCTAAAAAAGGAATTTTAACCTACACTGTTGAAAAACTTGGTTCATATGAAGATCAATGGCTAACACAGAAATGAAATCATTATTGCAAAAGCTAGTAATATAAATATCCATGCTACAAAACAGGTACTACAGACTACTGGAAGCAGCACAACAAGATGCAGATGACAGGTTTCCTTGTGTATGTAGTGATGAGGTAATAAAAAACAATAATCCTGCACAAGTGAAACAAAACCTACAGTTGTATATGTATTCAGTCGTGTCACATCAAATCCTCGTTCTGACAGCCCATCTTCTGCACTGCAAATAATTAAATATCATGAAGCCTACAATCATTAAATAAAAAAGGAAGAAAATAAGTTAAGAGTTCATAACCATAATAGTTCAACTAGAAAACAGAAAATTGACCGTGGTTTAGAAATCAGAATTAATTCGCAAGATCCTCAAGAAAACACACCATTTGGGAAAAACTATATACAAGAAACATGTTGTCTTAGTGAAAGCAGAAAAATTTTGTAATAAGACAAATGCTCATTGTAACACCAAAATGACTCACAAATTTCATGTTGTCTGAGTGAAAGCAGAAAAAATTGTAATGAGATAAATGCTCATTGTAACATGAAAATGACTCACGAATTTCATGGCCAGCCTTTGCAGATGCAGGATACAATACTTTACATGAATTCTCATTGCTTCTTGGAAGCTCTGAAGCCAAGACTTCACCCAATGCTGATGAAGAAAGAAATGGACAAAATGATTAACACTGGCAAGTAATTGAAAATGAATGGAAGAGCATGACTACACACATGCGCCAAGGACACCATAAAAGCTACAAGGTAAGATACCTTTGGAAGGTGAAAATGCAACCTCAAGAGATTGATCATCAGATTCTGATACTTCATGAAAAGCTCTTGCAGTTCCTGCTCCAACAACAGCTACTCGCACCTTAGGACCTCCGGCAGCCCTGAGATTGAATCCTTGTGTAACTTGAGTGAAGAAATGGCACCCTTAGATTATGTTTGAGCTGGTGATGTTATGCATCAATGATATGAAAGCAAGGATTATATGCCTATAAAAAACTCTAGAACCAACATAGACCATGCATTTTTGTTAGCCAAAAACACAAATCTATGGTATGACAAGTTATAAGGATTAAGGGTAAATTGAGGCGTAATTACTACTTGTATAACAACACTGTGCACATAATGCAATATACTTGATGCTTACTTCCATCCTTGAAGGAACTCTGCAGCTGCCTCAGGAGAGGTTATAGTAATCCAGTCGAACTTGCCATCTGTAAGTACAGAATAGCATTGACTAAATCACAAATATTGATTGCAGTTCTATATAGCTAGTGCGAAGAGGAGTATATATCAAGTGGGCAATATAATATCTGCAGGAGAAAATGGAACAAAAAACAAAAGAAAGAAAAAAAATGTTGAATGCTGCATATCCAAAGAATGAAACTCTGTAAATGAAATTCAGCTGATGTGTCAAGAGCCTTGGCGTCTAGGGCAGGGGGCCCTTGGCTCCTGAGCTCGTACTTGGACTTGGGTAATGGTGGTGCCAGGGTTTTTGCCTGACTACCGCAGCATAGGTGAGATTGAAGAACAGTAGAGGTGAGAGGTTAGGGATAACTATGTTATACAAGTTCTATCAAGAACTAAATGACTAAAAGACCCCAAAAACCAAACTGTTGGTGTCTTAGGTGATTATAAACAGTCAAGTAGTATAAAAATAAACAGAACTGAATTCTTCTACAGCAGAATGCTGTGAATGGAAAACTGGAACACAGTAAACACGTGCTGAAACTTTGAGTTTTTTTCCATCAGAACGCTTTCTCACATATGACATGTAGAAAATAGCACCGTAACCGCAACACTAGTACTGCTGGCCTTGGCTAAACGATTAGCATAATTGGGTTTGCTCGTATGGGACCACTGAGATTATGGATCCATAAGACAAAAATCTTTGAAGCAGACCATTACAAAAGTGTATAGCAACTACCTCTACATCAATAGTAATGTAACCAGTGAAACAGAATCTTTTCAACATATGCAGGATCACAGAATTTGGAATAGCTCTTAAAAATCAATTTTGATGAAATGTTGGTTGTCCAAAACCACATTACAGGGGCCAATGCATATAAATAATCCGGTACATGCGGTCAAGATATTGCCATTCATGGTTTTAGGCATAGTAATCCAATGTACAAAGCACATTCAAGCTAATTTATGTATAATCCATAGGTTTTCAGTGATTCAGATGATGCATGATCACAAGTACATGTGGGATTGGATTTGGGAAATCCAAAGTCCAACATAGCCCTTCCTGCTTTGCATGTACATGAACATTATCTGTTTGGACTTAGATATCCAACACCATGTGATGAAATAAAGCACAATATCCATTGGGTTGCAACACGAAAAGTCCAATGTCCATTGGACCTAGCTGGAGTTGGTTTTACAGTGGTGGTAACCCTCTCTTCAAATGCTACGTGTGGAGAGAATCGAGAAAGGAAGGGTGGATGAGAGGGGCAGACTAGACTTCTTATCTGAACCATCAAGTGACCTCCATAGACCACTGACATTAGAGATGAGACGAGAGAATGGTCACTTCACTTGTCTCTACAACCACGGCGCATCCTGGAATGGCATTCCATTGAATAGGTCGCTGGAGTGGAGCGGGTGACATCCAAGCACAAGCAAAGGCATATGCAGGGTAGATGCTGTAGTGATAGGCCTTGAGGTCACAAAGGCAGTAACATAGTGGAGTGCAACAAGCAGTAGCTAGACAGCATAGGCATTGGTAACGTGGAGATTAATGCAGACACCAACAGCTCCGGGTCAGGAGCATGCTGTGAATCTCAAGATGGTCGTGTGGCTTTGAGTTCTGCAGTGAGGATCACGTGGAGTTTCTGATGCCTGATGAAAGAAGGCTAACATTGGTGTTTCACAGTGAGTAGTTTTATGGAGTGCTCTAGCTGGAAATCTGACATGACAGATGAGATGAGAGTTGGCTTGGCTTGGTGTTCAAGTCGCCTGTGATGAGGATGGGGAAGGGGAAGAGGAAGACGCCTTGCTGTGATGGTTGGATAACGATGTCTGTGATGGCTGATGGTTGGATCATGATGTATGTGATGGCTGATGGTTGGATCATGGTGGATGGATTCCAACTTGAGGGGCTTGGATTGGATTAGACTGTAAGCACTTTGAGATATGTTTGGCCTGGATGGTGAACTTTCTGTAGTAGGACTCTAATTGGTTTCCTTTGTTAGGATTTGGATTTTGGTCCAATTCCACCTACACACAATGACACAATAACTAAAAGTTTATATATTGCATTACAACTACTACAGCAACATATCAGAAGATAGATAATATTAACTCAAATTTAAGCAGCAAAGGATCAGAGACAAGTAGGAAGATACTCCATCCGTCCCAAAACAAATAAACTTCTAGAGTTGTACTAAGTCAATCTATTTAAGTATGACTGACTTTATAGAAAACAATACCAAAATTTATGATGCCAAATAAGTACACTATGAAAATATATTTCATTGTGTATCTAATGATACTACTTTTGCATCATAAATATTGGTGTTCTTTTTTATACATTGAGTCCAACTTAACAAAGTTTGACTTAGGAGTAAGGACAATTCTAGAAGTTGATCTATTTTGGGATGGAGAGAGTATACAAATGCATTACATTGAACAGTTTAAATCAGCAAGCAGAACTGAAATACAAACCTGTTTTGCCTTCTAGTCTAAAGCTTGTGTAGAGTAAGATGCAGATGGCCTTACAGAACAAGGAAATACTTTATGGCACTCATAACAAGTAGTCAAAGGACCTGAAGTGTTTGAACTAGTCATGTACCACCTTGAATTTTTCAAGGACAAAGCTGGATGTTTCCCAAAGAAAACTATGTCAGCATTAACAAATCCTAATGTGGAAAAAGTAGTGTGGAAGAATAATGGTACAGATCGAGCAAAAGTGCACACAAAATTTGGATAGTTTTTGAGTTCTCGGAAAACAATGAAATTATGATGAGACTAGATAGCTGAGAAACCACTCTTTGTAATCGTAGCCATGCATGCTCATACTAACATGGAACACAAGTAGAACAACCTCAAAGACAGATTGGAATCACTTTTATGAATTGAAAAAACTAAGCAGTTTGCATCAACAAGATCATACACACAGAATAATTATAATCTTGGATTCAAATTATCACTAGTTCACTACTGAAAGGTTTTATCAACACCTATTGACTCTCCAGTTCTGAATAATTCAACGTAGAGATTTGTTTTACCTTTGGCAAGTTCATTCAAATGCATCCAATGTATGCAAAATACCACATAAAGTCATAACAGATGTAGTGTTGCAATGGCAATGCATTATCATGGAAGGTTTACTAAATCAGTGTGGTAGTATAGAAGGGCTTTTTGAAGTATCTGTTGTGGTAAGATTGAGAAACATTGCATTATGACAACAGGTACAGATTTGCCAGCTTTATTCACATTATACAGGCTAAAAGATGCTAAGCTGACCTAGGAGCTCATATGGAAGCCACCAAACACCTTACTCAGACCTTACTCTGATCTGCAATGTCAAAATACTTTGAAGCAGCTAAACTAAAAATTAGGTAAACATACACAATGTTTAAATTGTCATGAAGTATCCATCCACCACTGCAGAACAAGCCCAGTTTCACCAATGAAACAACAACAGAAATATCAACAAAACAAACTATTAATAGCAGGAACTTGGTCAATCAAACACAGAGCTTTAATTCAGAGGTGGGAGTTGGCCTTCAGCCTTAGCAACTAACTGCATTTAAGAGACAGAAAGCGTTAAGAAAAACAGACTTCCAAGTATAAATATTTACAAATAAGAAGAAAAATACTACAAGGAAATTAAAATGTGAAGAACTTCCGAAAGCCCCAAAAGAATCTATGCAACCACATATTAGAAACACGATGGCATTGTGTTTCATATAGATAGAGCACTGGCACATACATTGCTTATGACATGACTAGCAGAATAGGCTGGCATTACAGCATAATAGATGTTTTTTTTAGATCAAAGGCATAGCCTGGCTTATATTGAAAGCTTAAAAGGTAACTTTGCTGGGGACACCAGCTTACAGACCAAAGCACAGTTTTTAGCAAACGCTAAACCAGAGAAAAGACAAAAGGGACGCAGCCCAGCATAGAAACTAAACCCTCCAAAAGACCTCCACTACCTGACCAGCAATGTAACAGAAAACTACACACAACTATCACCATGAAAACTCTAAACATAGATCACCATCTGGTCAGTCCTTCCTTCAGTTTGTGCAGCCACCTCTCCTTCTTTGGTCCTTCCTTCACGTCCATCTTGCTCCACAGCTTTAAGAAACCAAAAGCTCTGTAAGCTATTTGTTTGGGGTTTTTAATCACAATTTTAGAAAAGATTAGGTCATTTCTAGTTTTCCATAGCGTCCATCCTACTGCTGCCATAATCCACCACCCTACATTTGAGTCAGCTCCTCCACTAAGCTGAAGAACATATTCCTGGAAGCTATCTATAGATGTTGGGATCCTGCTCCATTCTAAACTATCCCTGATCCAACACCACACCACTACCGCAATAGGACATTGAAATAAGAGATGGTTCGCTGTCTCATTTTGCAAACAGAACTTGCACTCATCCGAGCCATCCCAATTTCTCACCCTCAGTTGGTCAGTTGTCTGGATACAGTTATCCCATGCCATCCAGAAGAAGATTTGTACTTTCAATGGTATTTTAGTTCCCCAGATTTCTAAAGCATAATAGATGTTCAATACTCCCTTGCTAGCACTAGTAGCTAGTGAGCAAATTTCCTGCACAACAATTGTTGCTTCAGTGAAATCTAGCAGAGAGCATAAGTTCAATGCTTTCAAGAACCTAACCAGACGCCCCATCACAACCACAGGCAGCAATGCCGGAAGAGGCAACGCAGAGATCGGCTCGGGCATTCTGTCGAACACCCTGAGGGCAGGTTCAGAGGGGTTTAGGGTTCTCCACAATCGAAGCTGCTGGGTTACCTTGGAGCCTGCGGCGCGCGGCGAGCGGAGGCCTCCGCTGCGGTGGCGAGGCGGCGATGCAAGAGCGGCCTCGTGACTCCGGGAGGCCATGGGGGGTGTCACTCCTATACTTGGGGGAGGGGTTGAGGTGGAAGCGGACGGACAGGAGAAAGAGAGAAGCGGTTTGGGTGGCTTCTCGGTTTTACTAGAAACCTGGGGCGCGGCGTTGCCGCGCCATTTTTGAGAACCAGTTTTTTTTTAATTGTTGCACTAATATGTGGGAAAAAGGTAGATATGCATGCTCATGGTTGTAGGTATTTGAGTTAGGGTGAAAGGATGAGTTTAAAAATTAGTGATGAGTAGGTATAAATAACTGTTGGCATGTATGTTATTTGTGTATATATTTTTATATGTATATACCACGTATGTGTATATTTATTCGAAGTATCTACTATGTATGTAATATGATATACGTGACATGACGCCCATGCCTACACGAATATATGGGATGCGCGTATCGGGACAACTTCAATTAAAAGGAATCAAAAGACTTTCATAGTTAGGATGTAAATGGGCACCAATAATTGGGAAAAAGAATGTGAATATGTAGGATTTTTATTTAGAAGATTTTCATGGAGGAATTACAGGATCTGGAACCTAAGTTTATAAAAAAACGGATTAGGAAAAATTATTCTGGAATTTTAGACAGTGGGAAAAAGGAGTTATGAGATTTCGAGTTGGAATGGAGAAGATATGAATTTCTAAAGATTTAATAAGAGGGAGGAATTAGGATTAAACTTTGCAAATTATTTTTTGGGATAAAATGTGAATGAGGCTAACATGCCATTAACTTCTACCATTTTATTTAATGAAACAGCAGTGGAAAATATATAGATATGATCTATAGTGACTCTAGTTTATGTAGAAATTTTCTATGAATTTTTATGTAATTAAAATCTTAACATTTAATCCTACTGTGTACATTTGCCATGTGCGTATAGCATTTTCCCTATGGGCTGTCAGGGCTGACCGAACTGTGCTGTGAACCGGGCCTTTCACTGTTCCGAGGACTGGTTGCTCTAATGCTCTGTCCCTCGTGGAAAGGAGAGAGCCATCGAAGCAGTGATGGATGGGGCCCTGGTGCCTACGTTTCGTGTGGCCATTGGCCACATCGACGTGGCGTCCTCATCTGCTCGTTCCTCTCGGCTCCAGCGAGGGAGAAAGAGAGGAGGAAGAAACAGGGAGAAGTCAGAGGGAGACGGCGGCGCGGTGTCGGCCGGCGGCAGTCTCGGCTCCAGCGAGGTGGAAGTGGTGGAGCGTCTCCTGTTCGGCATTCAGGGGAGAGAGCAGAGCAGGGACAGAGGGGGAGGAAGGAGAGAGGGAGAGATTAAGGAGAATGGGAGCAGGGAGCGGCGCGACGGTGCGGGGCTCCGGCGGCGTGTTCCAGCGCGAGCTTGGCTTTCCGGTGCAGGCGTGGTGCTCTGGTGAACGGAGGTGAGCATGGGTGGCGCTTGGCCTTGGTCGGCGCTGACAGCAGAGCGGCGGTGGCGAGCTCCTCGGCCTCGGCGGCTCGGAGGAGAGGTTCGCGCCGCGGCGTGGGCGCGCTCGTGTCCACTCGCCTCCTGCCTCCAAAGAGCGCTCGGATCCGACCTGCCAGGCCGTCGTGCCGGGTGGGGCGCCCGCGCCTTTCCGCCGCCACGCCCTCTCACCTTGTGCTTCTCCCTCTCCCCGTGGTGGCGCAGGCGCAGTCGTAGTGGCGACCGCATCCAGACGGCGATTGCGACAGTGGCGGCGGCGGCGACGGCTCCGACTATGGTGCCTCTCTGTCGCGCGGTGAGGGAGCAGCGTGGTCCTGGCCGGCACGCCGCGACGCGACGGGGGGGAGGAGGAGGAGGAGTAGGGCTGGCACAGCTGTTGCGATCCGCTCGCGATAGTCGCCGTCGCCATGACGCGCAGCGCAGCTCGGTTGCGCCATCAACCTGCCAGCGCTTCATGCAGTGAGCCGGCGGCTGTGACGCGACGGGGGGAGGACGACGATGAGTAGGGCGGCTTGCAACAGTTGCCATCGTCATGCCCGCGTCGGGAGAGAGAGTGAGAGAGAGGAGCGAAGAGGAGAGAGGAGGGCAGGAGGCGGAGGCAGGGGACTCGTGGCACGTGAGTAAGACCATCCGCACTCGTCACCCTTTAAATCCATCCTCTAAAACAAATATTCTCGCCTAGTCATCGAGATTCTCTACTCTATACTACTTTCTCCCGCATCCATTCATCCTTTATCTTTCTACTCCATAGCAAGTGGGACCCACGTGTCATATTTTTTTAATAAAAATCCCCCTCTCTCTCTTCTTCCCTCCCCTTCTCTCTCTCGGTTCCCTCCGAGTAGCAGCTCCAGCGGCGCTCCTCCCCGGGCACACAGGCGATAAGCGGCCTCGGCCTTGCCCCGGGCGCCGAGCGGCAGCGGCCTCGGGAGCCCGCGCAGCAAGCAGCCCCGGCGGCGGCCGGAGGGGCGGCCTCGGGCGAGCAAGCGGCAGCAAACACGCTAAAGGAAAGCGGCTTGGGTGCCGGCAGGCGCGGGCAGCCCAGCAGCTCGCCGGCGCCAAGCGGCCAAGCGTCTGGCAGCGCGCCCAAAGCGGCAGCGGCGCGCGGCGGCTTCGCCCGGCGCCCACAGCGGCCCGCCCAGGCAGCAGCAGGCGAGGGCAACGGCGCCGCGCGCGGGCAGCGAGCGCCAAAGGCGGCGGCGGAGCGCTGAGCAGCAGCTTCGCCGGCGCGCAAGCGGCGCTGCGAGCAGCAGCAGCGCCAAAGGCGGCTGGCGGGAAGCGCTGCAGCAGCTTCGCCCGGGCGCCCAGAGCGGGCAGCGCTGACGGGCAGCGGGCGAGCTGGCAGCCCTGGCAGCGGGCTAGCCGCTCGCCCGACGCCAGGCGGGCGGGCGCTGACGGCGAGCCGCTGGGCGGAGCTGCTCGCCCGGCGGCCGTCCGTTCGCTGCTCGCCGGAGGCTCGGCCGCTCCCTTCTCTCCCCACCTCTCTTCTCTGCGATGGAGCACCCGAGCACGGATCCGCGCGGCGGCTGCCTCTTCCTTCTCTTTCGGCGTGGCGGCCTGCCTCCTCCCTTCTCTCTCCTTCCCACACGCCGCGTGGGACCCACGGCTGCGCCACGGAGGCACTCCCCGGACGAGCGCTATATGTCGCCAAACCTGGCGGGCGGCGCTGGCGATTCGGTGCCGGCTCGGCTCCCCGGACGCCGCTGGGGCGATTCCGTCCGCCAAAGCCGCATCCCGGACCCTTCCCGGACGTGAGTGCGGATGGTCTAAGCCCGGAGCCGTGGTGCAAGTTTCGTACTTGTAAAGATGCTGGCGCGGCGACGGCGACTGGACTTGAGGAAGACGATAAGCGGATTTAACCGTCACGGTTTATTCATACATTAAAAAAAACATGGCGATCTTTGATTTCGATTTGCGGCCACTAGCTGGGAGTATCCATTATGGATTTTTGGCTATTGAATGAGTGAGACCTAAAAAGAATAAAGAGGGAATATCAAGTCCCTCACTCAAAGTTTCCTCAACGATGTATCCATCAAAAGAATCCAAGTTCTCAAGAATCAAGATTGTCAGGAACTCAAATATTACAGTGCACACGCTATGTCACATTCACACGCTAGGTAAGGAATGTAATCATTCAAACATAAACTAGAGGTACGTAAGCGGCTGGCTCCCCAATGAAGATGGTGCTGCATGCAGTCCGTATCTTAGAACTTTTGTACCCTGCTGATAATAAAAGTGGTATTTTTGTCCCCAGAAAAAAAAAAGGAATAAAGAGGTGCGAGAAAGAAGTAGGTTTAGCTCTTTATTTTCGAAACGTTTAGCTTCTGTTTGTTTGCACGGAACGTGACTATTTACTAGCCTTTTGTAACTTTCATCACTATATAGTATGTTAGTTCTACTAGTTAAACTTTCAAAAAAAATCAGCAAGGACGCCACGAACCTCCCAGGGTGCATCGGCCCGGAGCCTCCGTGCGGGATGGGCTCAGAAGGTGGGGAGAAGGGCGCCAGTGACGAAGAGAGGCCATGGCGCACTGGGGGCAAAGCCGCCGGGGCCGGGCGTAGGGCCCCGTGGAGGTCGGAGCTGGAGTGAGTAACAACAAGGAACACGCACGATTTGGGTTAGCCAGGAAATGGGCCGCCGGCCCATTAGAAGCGATAGAGCTGCCGCACGCTGCGTCGTTCTCGTTCACTCGTTTGTTTCTCGCTAACTTATATGGTGGCGAAGCACAAGCACAACTAAAAAGCCGAACCGCGTCCATGCCAATTGCCAACTGATCTCCTATTGTATTTACACTGCGACTTTGAAGACAACCTGCTCGCTGTCTAAGCTAGGCCGGGCGGCGTCGTCGGGCTCCCGTTTCGTGGGGGTTGCGCTTCTCGTTTCCCTTACGGCGGTTGAGCCTGATGATATATATATAATATATATATATATATATATATATATATATATATATATATATATATATATATATATATATCGACATTTTCTTAGACAAATTCTTTAAAGAGGTTCAAGCAGCCATACAACATACAGTGTTGCACTCGCATACATGCTTTGCTTGCAGGTTTTGCTAGTACGGATACTATATGAGCAAATTTTTGAGGAAACTACTATGAGAGCATTAGATAACGCAAGTCGATGTTGCCGTTTGCAGACGTTGTGCATGCCATCGACATTTTGTGTTGAATTTACTCACTCCGTCTCTAAACAAATAATTTTTTAAATGTTTTTTCAAATTTACAAAAAAGAACATAAATATTTATAACATCACATAAATAATATATTATATGTTATTTCTAAGTGTACTACATTTAGTGTCATAAGTCTTATCGATATTTTTCTAAATGGACCTTATTTTTCTTAATTTTATGTTTCACTTACGAAACTCTAGATATTAATTTATTTATTTAGAGACAGAGCTAGGGAGCTCTACAATACTCTATTAGTCTAGATAGGCGACCAAATGAATTCATCAGCCAAGCACATGTAGATGAAAAGCCAGAGCCATGCGGTGTGACTCAACTTATCGGTTCTTTGGTCAATTCATTAGTTTCAGAACTTAGGACCGAGCAAGTTCGATCGGTTATTTTGGTTTGGGCTTGATCTCGGTCATGACCTAATCAACAAGACTAGACAAAACAACTACTAAATATTATAATCTATAGCAAATTTTAGCAATAATTTTTCTATTTCAAGGAAAAAATAACAATGCAACATATATATTAAACAAATGATAAGAGTGATGGTTGATATAAACCCAATAGAACAAATATTATATCACTATTGATAGTCTAAAATTCTCACATTATGTCAACAAAATCCAATTGTTTGATTATTTAAGTTACCTGAGGCATATAACTGAACTAACCATAAAATAAAAGTTATGGTAGTATGGTCTCGGGACTGAACCAGTGACCAAAAACTTCGATCTTGGTTGCTTTGTTCTCGGTCTCAGGTTATTTAGTTTGGTTCAATATTTGGTCAATTATGCCTTGGGCTAAGCACACCTATGTCTCAAACTTGCACATGTGCACATATTGAAGTTCATGAAGTCGCCACAGGCGACTCGTTGGATGTTGCCCACCACAAAATGCGTAGCGCTGGTAAGTCCTAAAAAAATCCTAGGAAATTGTACTAGCACCAGGATTTAAACTCTGGTGAATACCGTCTCACTGGACAGTCCTACCATTGTACCACAACCTCCATTCGCTATTTTGTTCTAGTTACTCCCTCCGACACTAAATGAACACTTCACTTTATGAGAAGTCAAAGTTTTTCAAGATTGAGTAGAAATATATCAAATAATATAAATATTTATATCTTTAAATAAGTATGTAGTACTTCCTCTGTCTTTGAAAGAATTAATTCTAGAGTTAACCTAAGTTAAGCTATTTAAGCTTTCATCTAATTTCTAGGAAAAAAGCATTAAGATTTATGGTATTAAATTAGTATCATTAGATTTATCATAGAATATATTTTCATAAGGTGCTCATATTATTTCATAGATGTTCTTGTTTTTTTATAAAGTTAATCAACTTTTAAAAATTCTAACTAGCACGGGTTCTAGGAATTGATTCTTTCAGAGATAGAGGGAGTATAAAAGTATACCATGCTTAATCTAATGATACTTATTACATATCATAAAACATTAGTACTTCCTCTGTTTCAAATTACAAGTCGTTTGACTTTTTTGACATAAAGTTTGACTACTCATCTTATTCAAGGTTTTGTGCAAAATATCATTTATTTTATCGTGGCTTGCTTTACTAATATAGGTTCTTCAAACATAACTTAAATTTGGCTATCTTTGCATAAAATTGTCAAATAAGATGAGTGCTCAAACTTTATGTCAAAATAATCAAACGGCTTATACAATTTAGAAGGGAAGAAATATATGTTTGTATATATTTAGTCACAAACTTCTAAAAAGTTTGACTTCTTGAGATACGAGACGTGTGTGTGTGCTTGACGTGTGTTGCATTGATGCATCCTACGGTACAGAGTACAGATTGCCAATAAATTCGCTCAGGTGTGTCCTGTGGGCCATTTTGGGTGGCAACGAATTGCCTTATTTGGCTTTTCCCTGTTACACGATCGATCTGTACTACGCCCTATATGGACCTTCCTGTTGTGGTCCTTTGCCGTGCAATAAATATATCTGCACTTCACTGCTTTGAGAATTGGAAGAAGCCTGAGATTTGTGAAAAAAAGGAAAAAGTTTCTAAATTTACTAATTTAACTTTGTCCAAAAAAAACAAGACAGTCCAACAGACTACGCCTAGGTAAAAAGAAATCCGTATTCAGACTCGCCATGCATCACCACAACTTCTTCTGTGCATCACCGTCGCACTCTGTCACCCCAGAACCGGCCGGGCCGGCCTTCTGCATGCAGCAAACCACAGGGTAGCCTACGTGTGCGTAGTGCGGTCACCTCCACTAGTCGGCCGCCAGGCCAGAGGGCCAACGCAGCGAACAGCACCCACTTTTGATTGCTTCTTTTGCACCAAGTTGCATGCTTTGGCTGGTTCGGAGAACGGAGGAAGCCAACCCCTACAAGATCGGCACGGTGGTGCAGCGTTGACACGGACCTGTAACACGTGTCAGACTGAGGCGAAGGGTCCGTGTGCCAGGTGGGGTGGGGATCACGTCGGCCGATTTGGTTAGCGAGCGTCGCTTGCTCTTTATGCCATGCGAAAATTAAGGAATTATTAGCCGGTGGTTAATTAGAGCATCTCCAAGGGAGTTTACAAAAGACTTGGCATTTACTAATATGCAAAAAAAATGTTGGAGGTCAATTTCACAGTAAATTTGCTAAATAAATTACACTTATATATGCAATAGATGAGGGAGGATACAGCAGGGCTGCCATAGAAAGTTTGATGTGCAAAATTTCGCAAGGGACGACAATGTGAACCAAACAGCTGGGGAAAAAAGCCTAGGACATGGGACCAAACAGCTGGGAAAAAAAAAGCCTAGGACATGGAAAAGGTTTCTAAATCCAAACAAAATTCAGCAGACCAAGCGCCATTGAAAAGATGCATCCGTGTTAATCCGTGCCGGCGCCCCCCAAGGCACAGGCCACTGTGCAATGGTGGCAGCAGCTCTCCGTCCGCCGTGCACCCCGCGGTACGTACAGCCAGCAGCCGTGCAGGCACCGATCGATCGAGCAGGCCCGCTCGACTGAACCCAGCGCGCGGGCACAGCCAGCCTGCTCGCCAGAACTGCGCGTCTGACGTGGAGCGGAGCACACAAAGCTACGGAGAACGAGGCACGGGTTAAAACAGCTACTATAGCGCATGTGATATTTTATGCCACATGAGTTATTATTGAGTTAAAGCTGTAAAAAAATAAAGTTAAGGAAAGTTCACTCTTTCACACTAATTAAGTACTTCCCTTTCTTTTTCTTCTTTTGTAGTAGTACACACAACAGGCACCGTGACACGAAGGCTGGCGTCAATCTCTGTCCAGGGAAAAGCGCTACAGAGCAAAGGGACAAAACACAACACAAAATGAAATTTGAAGCCAGTGATGTTTTCGAGCTCCTATTATATAGTAGTGAGTTTGTGATGGAATGGAATAACTACTACTATATATGGGAAATTTCTCAACTAGTACTAGGAGTATACGTGTGCCGGTGCGCAGGAAAAAGGCCAACGGCTAATACGGAGTACCAGTACGCATCAAATTCGCCACCACGGCGCGGCGGCCACAACAAAGAGCTCTACTGATGCTCAAAACTGCGGCCGGAAAGCGCACGGGCTCCAAGAACGAAGGAGATCAAGGGACTGTTTGGTTGCGGTTTCAGCCAGGCTCTCTCCGTGCGACTTCTACGTGTTTGGTTGTCTGCGCCGGCGGCTGAGCCAGGCTCCCGTGGTGCAAAATGGGCCTGTTTGGTTGGGTGTTTTTGGTCTGGCCTGGCCCATGGGATACAGGTACATGGCTGTTTGGTTGCCTGGCCACCTTCCGGGGCCTGGCCCGGTAGATGCAGGCGGCACCCCGGAGCCTGGCTCGCGGGAAACGGATTTGGGATCCGTTTCTGCGCGGCCTGGCTCGCGCGGGCATCGCTCGCGCACGCGGGAGATGGAAAAGGATGGCGCGCGATGCAGGCGGGAAGGGTTAGGGTTACCTCCTCATTTTCGCGCCATCTTGGGATATATCTTACCCCCCGCCGCCTCTTCTCCTCATTCGCTCGCTCCTGGTTTCCCTCCGCCCCTTTCCTCGCGGTCACGCCTCCTCCCCACTCGAAGCTCTCGGTTCCCCAGTGTCTTCTTCCTCTCCGACTCCTGTGCGCAGGTGAGTGTCGCCCCTCAAGATCTGAGTACTGCTCTTGTCTCTTCCCCACGCCTCTGTCTTCGTGAAGGTTTGGATTACCGCTGAAAGTTTTGCTCGATTTTGTAGGATTCGGAGAGGTCGATCTTTGAAGTCTGCCGGTGGAGAAGTAGTAAGGTAATTTTGCACCGTAGATCTGCTGTTCTGCACTAATTTTCTTCCCGATCTACATGTCTAATGCCTTTTTTACTACTCTGTAGGTTCAGATTTGTTTATTTGGGTTGGATCTTTAGCCGAGGCAAGTCGTCTTCTTTTTTTTTTCTTGATTTCTTCATTCTATCTTGAAGGCCATGTAATAATCCACCTTTTTTTATGTGCTGTGCAGGTTGCCGTCTCTCAGCTCGCTGGTTCCCATCGTCGCCAAGTTTCCCTTTTCCTCCTTGCTGGTTGAGCCCTCTCGGTATTGACGCTACCCCCTCCTTCTTTGGTTAATATATTTATTTGATGTGGACTGTGTGGTGGATTTAGGGGATTTTGTGGTGGAATATTTATCCCACGTATTTGGTGGATGCTAACTGAGCTATGTCTATGCCGATGATTAATCTGTGCTTCTGAAAAAAATTAAAAATTGAGCACATGTCCATGCCGATGATTAATCTTTGCTTCTGATAAAGATAAACAACTGAGGACATGTCCATGCCGATGATTAATCTTTCTCTCCGATAAAAATAAAAAAAACTGAGCACATGTCCATGCCGATGATTGAACATCAATATTGTTGTTTGTTGACTAGATCTGAGCACGAGTCCATGAGTATGATATTTTTTTAGCACATGACCTCCCATTTCTGTTCATTCTTATCTTCATGAGTTCAGGTTACTTTCAGCTTGTTTACTCCTGCCTATTTTATTTGCTTGCTGCTGCTTTTATTTGCATCGTTTACTTGCAGCACATGACCTCCTATGTCTGAGTAGTGCTATTGTATTTTGCTTGTGAAATAGATGGATTGGAGGGAACACAGACGCCTGCTTATTGTAAAAGCTGCTGCTTTTGTCGCTGTTCTGTATGCATATTTCGTGAGTAGGGTGTTCATGGCTCGCAGATCACGCCCTAGGATTACATATGCACCCATGAGTGCTATGGATGTAGAACGTCAAGCCAACCTGAACCTAATATTTAATTGTAACGACATAGAATGTGTTTCTATGCTTCGTATGCGTAGAGCACCCTTTTTTACATTGTGCAACCTGCTAAGGGACAGAAACTTGCTTAGGGACAGTGTGCACTGCAATGTAGAGGAGCAACTTGCTTAGTGACAGTAGGAGCCATCCTGACCTCTGCTTCTCCTTATAACTAATTTTAGTTATGTGTGGCACATAGTGGTGCTTGGGTTGGTGTACTGGTGGATCAGTCATATAGATGGCAACTGGGAGTAACTGTTAGCTGTGAACAATTGACCATTGCTGCAGCAAAACATTGGCTGTGATTGCACTCCCTCTTATGTATGATCTATGTTTTCTTCCTTTGTCTTTGCTGGACATTGCCTATGATGGCACCCCCTCTTATGTATGATTTGTATTGTCCTCTTGCTATGCTGGACATTGCCATTGATTTCTCTAAATGCATAGTTCTGCTACCTTTGATTTCTCTTATGCCTGTGATATCAATATTTACCTGTGCTGTTGCTTCTACCGATGGTAGTGGTCATTCCAGTGATGTCAATAATTTCATATACTTGTTCCTTACCTAGTGGTCATTGCCTGTGATGAGAAAAAAAATACACCTTTACATTATAAGCTACTGAACATTGCCTGTGATGTCAAATGTCTAATTCTGAGCACATGGCCAAAACTGAAATGGTATGTTCTATAATTTTTCAGCATCTTAGTTATTCGAATCATCTACTAATTATTACTGCATCTTTCTTTGAGGTTGGGGTACAACTATAGCTTGGTATGTTGTGAGTCATGGTCGGCGCAATGGAGTTTTTTCAAGTTGGGAAGCATGCCATGAACAAGTCAATGGGTTTTCTGGAGCTCTGTACAAGAAGTATAAAACTGAAGAAGAAGCTTCAGCTGCATTCTACAGCGCAGCAGGCAGGCAAGAGCTGAAAATGGATGGCAGCAGCAAGAACCATTTGACAAGCTCCGCGAAATCAAAAGATATAATTATATTAGTTCAATCTCTTGTAATCCTTCTGTTAGTTTCAGTAGTTGTTAAGATGGTTTGGAGTGTGATGTAAGATGAGAGCTGGTTAAGGATGGGTGGTATCCTCACCACTTCATCCAGGAGGTATCCCAACCTGAACTTGTTCATGCAACCAAACAAACTAAGTTGCATCTAGTATTCATTGAGCCTAGCTGAAGATTGAAACCAAACATGTGCTCACGCTGGCCAGGCTCATTGCAACCAGCCAACCAAGCACTGGTGGCCTGCATGAATTTGGCCTGGCTATCCAGGGCCTGGTTGCTAGATACGAGCCAGGCTGGCCTCAGCAATGAACCAAACACGCCCAATGTGCTTCTCAGCCAGGCTCGCGGGGAATGTGAGATGCAAGCTGGGGCACATGGGCTGCATGGATGAGAGAGCAACGATGCAAGAGAGCTTGTGCAGCCAAGCAACCAATCAAGTTCTCTGCTCGGCCATGCTACGTATGTCCAGGTAACCAAACAAAGAGCAACTGCATAGCAGCAGCCTAGCTAGGGAGGGCTTGGTTCAGCCGATACGGTGCAAGCTGGAGCGTGCGGGCAACCAAACGCGCCCCAAGATCGGCGTGGGACCACGCACAGCACAGCGTGTGTACAGTACTACGAGTACTACTACTTTACGCAAAAAAGAAAAGGAAAAAGTCTAAATAACCTTCTGAACTATGATGGGTGGAGCACTTTACCCCCTCAACTATAAAACCGGGTATTCTACCCCTTGAACTTTGCAAACCCGTTAAATTACCCCCTACAGCGGTTTTGAATGGTGGTTTTGCTACAGTAGCATGGTTTTGTCTTTTTCTTTTTTTATTTATTTCGGTTGAATCTTTAAAAAATCATAGTAAATCATAGAAAAATCATAAAATAGAAAATCTAATTTTGTTGGAGTCCACATGAGTAGATCTACATAGAGAGCATATAATATGTTATGTTTTAGTACAAATTTTTTATTATAACTTTAGATCTATGATTTTGTATAATTAAATAGAATAATTCATAGCCGCAGTTTCTATGGTCTAATTATGGTGAAATTTTTATGGTAGGCTAATTATTATATGCTTGATCTCTATTAAAAATTTCATACTCATTGAATAATGTATAACTTACTTAAATTTATTTATATTTAATAAGCATAAAACTACATAAATTTATAAATAAGTTATACATTATTCAATAAGTATGAAATTTTTACTAGAGATCAAACATACAATAATTAGCCTACCATAAAAATTTCATCATAATTGGACGATAGAAACTGTGGCTATGAATTATTCTATTTAATTATAGAGAATCATAGATCTAAACTTACAGCAAAATATTCATTCTAAAACATAACATATTATATGCTCGCTGTGTAGATCTCCTCATGTGGAGTCCAACAAAATTAGATTTTCTATTTTATGATTTTTCTATGATTTATTATGATTTTTTAAAGATTCAGCCGAAATAAATAAAAAAAGAAAAAGACAAAACTATGTTACTGTAGCAAAACCACCGTTCAAAACCACTCTAGGGGGTAATTTAACCGGTTTGCAAAGTTCAGGGGGTAGAATACCCAGTTTTATAGTTGAGGGGGTAAAGTGCTCCACCCATCATAGTTTAGGGGGTTATTTAGACTTTTTTTCTAAAAAAAAAACCCAAATCACGCAAGGGTGATTTGATGCACCATGCCGTGATTGGCTGTGATTTGCTGTGAGCAGGGGCTGCGGCTGGTGAGAGGATGACGCTCGATCGGGTGCGCCATTGCAAGGACGACTACTTCCCACTTCCCAGCCGGTCGAGTTCTTGTCGAGTTCTTGGCGCCGCGCGCGCGACAGGGTGTCACGTTCCCGCTGCTGCTGCTGGGCAGTGGAGTCAAAAGGAGTGGTCTACTCTCTACTGTACTACTAGTACAACTGTAGCAGCTGCGTCTAGGACGTGAGTCCGTCAGGTACCCGTAGTGCGTGAAGTTGTCAGGGGTACAGTACTAGTCTACTCCGTATAGGAGTACAGTATGTTCTCCGTATAGCTAGCTAGGAATGCATGCTAGGGGAGCAGGACTCTTGGAGTATAGGGGAGCAGCTACGGCAGTGCACTGTGTCCCACCTATTTCCTGCTGCCTGCCCGGGCCTGTTAATTGGAATCTACTAGTATCTCTGATCAGGGAGCTTTCATCCTTTCATTCATTATTTCTTGTAACAAAGTGGGATTAAAATTGGCTTGACGCACAGACGCGTGTGGACGACGTTTTCATGCATGTCATCGACTAGACAGTGCCAACCGCTGAAACGTACTGAACGATATCATGATATGGAACGGCACTAACTGTGACAAAACGAGAGAGGATAAATGTACTACTACTTCAAGTAGTAGTAGTAATATCACATGTAACTTTCAACATCCAAAAGCAGTTTTTTCTTTTCTCCTTTTTTAACCGGCCGCCTTTTCCCTGGCACTAGTACAAATAATCTTGTCCTCTCTTCCTTAGAAAAGCTATCTTCTCCTCACCATGGAAACACCTTGGAGGGGCCGCTGCCTCGACCGGCAGTGGCTGCTGACGCCGCCACCGCCGCCCGGGAGCAGCAAGCGCAGCTAGCGGCAAGAGGGGACCTCTGCTGATCAGGTGCAGCTTCCCTGGGCCTGCTGCGTGCGGGCAGTGCAGGTGCAGCTGGACCGGGGCGTCTGCGCCTGTAGCAGGAGTGGGATTCGGCGCACACGGAAGGGTGCATCTTTTCAACGGCAGTCTTGGTCCTCTTGGATGGCAGTTACGGAGTGTACGTACTATCGATCAGAGGCATTGTTTGTACTAGGATTTTTTTCTTCTTTTGCAAATTTTGAACTTTTTTATGCGGTTGTTTTGAAATTTAAAAAATGGAACTTCATGACCTTTTTTTTCCTTAAGCATTCAATACTAGCTAGTACAACCTTGCTTCTCGTTCCAAAAAATACTTCCTTCATCCCAAAATAAACCAAAAATAGAGATGCACACCAGTCAAATTTTTTCAACTTTAACGCCATTTGTAAAAAATACATGCAAAATTTATATCTCTAAATAAATTTATTAAAAAACTAGATTAAAAGATCTTTCTAATTATAACAATTAAAGGGGCAAGAGACCCATATGGCCGGCCTACACCCCCTTCCTGCACGCCGCCATGGGCCAGGGCGCAGCCGCAGCCATGTGCCATCTCCGTAGGTTAGGGTTTTAGATCGCTTAGAGCTAAGAAATCCCCGGCCTATAAATACAAGGGGTATTGTATCCATTGAGATCAAGTAAAGAATAGGGGTCACACCCTTTTACTCAGCTCTAAGCTCTTTGGTTCTCTCTCTCTCTTCCCCCCAACCCTAGGCGCCAGTACACCGTTGCGCTGCCGCCACCGCACGCCGCTAGGCGCGGCCTCGCCGCCAATAGCCGCCAATCTCCCTCAAATTCCCCCAAAATACCGCCCAATTGTGGCCCTAGCGTTACACTTGTTACACTAATGATACTAGTTACTCTCTCCGTCCTACAAATAAGCGTGATTCTTCAACTACTACGATTCCTATTTGACCATTCATGTTATTTAAAAAATTTAATAAATATTATTTATTTTGTTATGATTTATTTTATTGTTAAAGATATTTTTATAATGATTTATTTATTTATTATTTGCACAAAAATTTAAAGAAGACGTATGGTCAAAGAGGAATGGTAGGAGTCAAAGATTTGCGTTTATTTGTGTGACGAGGGAGTATGCATTATAAAAATTAAAATATAGTAGATCAAAGTCTAGAAATGTTGACTTTTCTAGCATATAATATGTAGGAATTTCTCAAGCCCTTGCTGCAGTAGTTTCTACTACAGTTTGCTCCTCCATGCTATCACCGCTCATGCAAAATGCACGTAGTGCAGCATGCATGCATGTATCTGCACATGCACCTGCCTACAGTGGTTTGTTCGACAGGAAAAGACAAGAGCTGCATGCATGCATGCATGCAACTACAGTAATTTAAAAATTAATTATGAAATGTTTGCTTCTTGAAGTTCTGTAAAAATTGATTATGAAATGTCTATGTCAGTAATTTATTATTCGTTGTGCTTCACGTACGTTTTGTCCAAATAATTACCGGTGTGTACTGTAGCCGTGTACAGATCGAGGATGGATGCCATGACGAAAATAGGCACAAGTCGAAGTCTCGAATCATTGGGTGCGCATGGGATTGGGCACTAGACGAGTGGATTGGCGCCGCATGTATACGATCGAGACCTTGTGTGACTAGTAGGCAACGGTTGCAAACGGTGGAGAATCGCTAGCTTGCAACTCTCTCTCTCTCTCTCTCATGCTGCATTCCCTCTCCCTCCCTGGGGCCCCGGCGGTCGACGAACGTAGGGGAAATGTGTGGGGGATGTTGCCGGCCGCCGGCAACGCCGTGGTCCTGCTGCCTGCCGCGTCCTGCTGGCTCTCGCAGCAAGCAGTCACCCGGAGGCCGGAGCAGGGAGGGACCCCACGGAAAGGGAATCACCGCGGGGCGCAGGAGGCAGCGGTCCACAGCTTTGCCGTGCGGTGACTCTGAGCGAGGAGGCGCACTCTCATCTGCTTTTTTTTCATTCCAGTCAGTTCGATATCGCTTGGTGGTGGTACACTGGTGGTACCCGGCCGGTTTCCAAATTGTGAAGAGGCAGCGGTGACAGCACTGTTGCGCAGGAGGCGAAGTGCATGTGGAGCCGCGAGACCGGACACGCGGCTTTCACCGGACTGTAGACGACTCGTTGCCAACTGACATGCCTCGGGCGTACTGTAGACGCGAGATACCTGACACGCACTTTCACCGGAGTACTCAGTAGAAACTATCTGACGACCGACCCCGGCTCGCCGCATTATTGCACAACGGATTCGCGTAGTAACTATCTGACGACCGACCCCGGCTCGCCGCATTATTGCACAACGGATTCGCGTAGTAGCACCAGCCCATCCATCAACAAGCCTGCCAGCGCCCAGCAGAAAACCCTACTCCTAGGTCCTAGCTAGACATGACATGAGATATGCTTAATCTTCTTTCATCTCAACAGATGATGGTGCGAGAGATGGGACTACCTACCACTACTGCGAAGTGTGTACTAATCGTGTTGGTCAAAGATTCTTTTTATTAACACATGCTAATAGCAAAATTTGTCTCTCTAAATAAAGTTTAATATGAAGATAAATTTCACAGCATATATAATGGCAGTAACTATGTGCTCTAAATATGAAAGTTGAAAATGGTACTAATTTGTGGGCTTAATTAACCCATCATAAGCAATTTTTTTACTGTCGCACCGCATTGTCACAAATATTATACTCATTACATTCGTCTCGAAAATTAGTTTCCATATATGTGCTTAGTTTTTTTAATTAGTTTACTTTTAGTACTTCAAATTGGTATTCAAACATCCATGTGATATACTATAGTAGTAGATAAAAGTTAGCAGTGTGGTCGTCGCTAAAGTTTTTCTGGGATCCTGGGCAGGGCGCCTGGCCAGCATAAAGGTAGTGCTCCTTCTCTCTCCGCGATCCCCCCAACGGCCAGCTAGCTGCTAGCACATGACATCACCCGGGCCCGCAGCATGCGCTAGGTGATGACCTGCTGTGCCTGCGAAGGCGTGCAGCAACCAGCCGTACGTACGTAGCCGTGTTGCACGATGCACGCCTCCATGACTCCTCCGATCGGCGGCCGCGGTCGACGACATTAATCTTGAATTTTGAGTTACGTGTATGTTGCAGTCAATTTACTACTACTACATACGGGCGGCCTATCTCCAAACCAAAATTGTACTAGTAGTTTTGCTCAAGTCTGTCTTGCACGGAGTACCAGCTAAAGCTATGCGTAACTCTTGCCCAGGCATAGCTAGGCCAAGGAAACCATCACACGGTACGCAAAAGCAGCGAGCGATCGAGGCAACAATGCTGTGGCGGGCGGCTCCGGCTGGCACAGATATCGACACGATATGGCTTGGGCGCGGCCTCGCCGGCGACCAGCACATCACCGGGCCGGGGTGGAGTAGCTGCTTGCCAGCCGGCTGTTGCCTTCATCGAGCAGGTCGCCGCTCCTGTTGCTGCCTTTCCTGATCATGCAGTCCTGCACGTCAGAGTGGCCTGCCTTCTTTTTCATTTCTTGTGGCCATCGACGCGCGGCGAGGCAGACTGCAGACTTTTGGAGCCACAGCCCTGCTGTCCAGTCCAAAAACCAGCAGCAAAGCTTCTTTTTCTTTCATGCCTCTTCTCAATCCTCTCCTCCTAATGGCAGTTCATGATTGATTGAGGGGAGGCTGTTTGGCTAAAACATGCTCATGCTGTAGCCGGCAATCTGACTAAAATGCTCAACTGCAATTACATGAGATAATGACTACAGTTTGGCCGCCCTTTGCCCCCTTTTTTTTATATAGACCCGGCTCCCTACCTTTCTTTAATTTGCATTTTCGCTTCTTCTCCTTTATATATACTCGAAACATTCTTCTCCTTTATATCAATCAGGCTACTAACTAAGCACCTACTGTACCATGTTAGGTCATTCTTATACAGAACAAAACTAGAGGGGATTCCAATTTTCTTATTAGTTCAGTGTTCAGTTTATTTCAAAAGGAAAAGGAGAGATAATTCTTTTTTTTAAAAAAAAAAAAACTTTTTCTGCAACCGTCTCTGCAGTCCTACAGCCAATCGCAGGAGCAGGGTGGGGCCCACGGTATCACAACAGAGGGCAGGAGAGGCAGGCGCAGCTGTCGAACCCCTGTCCCAGTTCGTGGTTGCACACGCTGCTTTTTACCACAGCCCAACGGCGAGATGTGCTGCTAGCCTGCTAGGGCTCAACACTTCGCCTGCCCCTCTCCATTTCGATTTTACAAAGACCACGCCCTCGGCCCTCCCCTCCACTTCCCTCTCCTACTACCCGCACCACCCACCACCCAGAGAGAGAAGCCGGCCGGCACATCCCCACGCGGAGCCGCCGCCATGGGTTCCTTCGGCGGGATGACCAGGCTCGGCTCGTCGGCCGACTCAGCGGCTACGGCCAAGTACATCGTCGGCTTGATAGGTAACTCTTCTAGTCTTCTTCCCCCAACCCCCGTGAACTCATCGGCAAGGGGGCGACGGCGGCGCGAGGTGGTGGAGGCAGTTGAGGGGATGGCCGGAGCTAGCGAGGGCGGGTCGGAGAGCGACAGGCAAGGAGTAGCCGCGCCGCGGTCACCTCGCTGAGCAGCGGTACGGTGGGTGGAGCGGCGGCGGCGATCGAGCGGGGAGAGGAGAAAGAGGGGGTCGGGTGATGGCAGCGCGGACCGGCGCCGGGGGGTTCTGCCCTTCGCGAGAAGCTTCGAGCTCGATCTATCTGGGTGTCCGGGTGGGGGACTGGGATTCTCTTCTCACGGAGCCAGCCAACAAGCAGGCCGGCCAGGCGTGGAGTGCAGCCGTGCCGCCGAGAAGCCGCGGCGCTGGTTTCCACGGGTGCGTGCGTTCATGCTCATTTGCTGCTTGCGCGGCTCGAATCTAGTAATTGGGAGGATGAGTGCGAGTGCCAGGCACGCTCTACCCGAGTGTTGCGAGGGACGAAGATCGAGGGAAGGGGCCAAGGGGGGAGACCGCCCTGTTGCTATACACTACGTTGCACCGATACTTCACCAAAGTGCCGTACCGGTATCCGATACGTATCGGATACTTCGATACTCCGATACTCCACCGATACTCGTATCGGAGTAGTATCAGACAATTGAGGTGAAAAAATAAATAAAATTAATCTCGATACTTCATCGATACATCCTGCAGATGGTGATAGTTTGTATGACCAGCTGCACTATTTCTTTTCGTTGTTTTCTATCACTACTAAATACACATATACATTAGTTATATTTTTATTTATAATATATATACTTGCCGTATCGGCGTATCCTTGATTTTGAAAAATGAAGTATCTATCCGTATCCCGTATCGGTGCAACGTAGACTATACATGCAAACGGCGATGGATATGCCGCGAGCCCGCAGGGCTAGGCCACGCCGCGAGCCTGAGCTAACCCGCATGACAGCCCACATATCCGAAACGGGTAATCAAAGCCCAACGGCGCCGCTCCAACCTGTCACGACTCACGAGCGATGCAGCCTAGGGCGCCGCCGCCGCCACCGCCACGGGCAACTGAGCCGCCGTCGTCGCAATCTGCACGGGCGGTTCATCCTCTGCCACTGCCATTGCCACGGGCGTATCGTCCTCTACCGCGGCCATCGTCATGAGAGGCTTCCTACAGCCCAGATCCCATGGCCCTTACCCCATCGTCGGCCATGGCAGGGTAGCTATGGTTCCTGCCTCCTGGGGGCTTGTAAATAGCAGTTTTCGATGGTTCAATTTCTCTTTATGGCTGGTTAGCTTCAGTTTGTTGGACCTCTACACAAGCATGATTTCCGAGAGGCTGTCAGGCAGCCTGAAAATCCCAAAATGATATTGGTGATGTGGGTTTTCAGTTCAGCTTGACTGTACATAGGTGTAAATAGTTTTGAATTTGAAAATCTGCAGCTTGTTGACAGAAATGTTACTGCAACGCTTTTGATCTTTTGGTTATTTATTACTTTTAGCTTCATTGTTGGTCAATTGTTGTTGAATAGAAATTATGCAAGATTACTCATTCTTCTTTCAAACGAAGTTCTTTATATTTTCATTTGTATGCTGATAGATGAGAGATTGAACCATGGATTTATATTCTTGATAAATTATGAATCATGGTATTACAAAATATCTAGTCTCATAAATTGGTTGTTTGATATCTATTACTACTGCATGTCTGTATCCATGCGTATATGTACTCTGTATACCACTCTGTACCTAGCTAGTTTGTGCAGGCATATATGATTGATGAGAGTGATTTCAGGTTGCACATCTCTATATGTGTTGTGAATTTGTATTGTCTTGACTGATCTTCTATATGTGTTGCAGGCAACATGAGCGCCATGGTGATGTACCTCTGGTCTGCGTAAGACTCTTTCTCTTCCTCTGTTGCAGTCAATAAAGTTCTATTTGTAGTTGTTCGGTTGATTTGATGTTTGTACTAGCATTTTAATGTTTGATTTGATGTCTACTTGTTGTACAGCCCTACATTCTGGAGCATTTGGAGGGACGGCACAGTTGGGGAGACGAAGGTGTTCCCCTACATGGCGGGGGTTGTCAACTGCCTGATATGGGGTCTCTATGGTATACCATCAGTTCAGAAGGGCCACGAGGTGATGTTAGCTGTGAACATGTTTGGCCTCCTCTCTATGCTCATCTACTCCATCATTTACATCTGGTTCGCTGGCGAGGAGAGGTGCTTTATCCTCTGCTACGTGTTTGTTGTGGAGGGTATTCTTGCCGGTCTACTCGTCTTGCTCTTGTTTGTGCTGCCGGAGACGCCGGCCGACCAGACCTATTGGGTGGGCTTCTCCGGCGCCATCACGGGCAGCATCATGTACATTGTGCCAGTACTGATGGATATGGTATGTAGTAGTACTATTCTCTTGTGTTATTGTCCGGATGCCGATAAATAATTCTAACAATTTATTTGCTTGTGATTGCAGATTATGGCATGGAGGGTGGGCAATGTACAACATATCTCTACGCTCAGTGTTGTAGCTACACTAGTGAATGCAGTGATATGGTTAATCTACGCTTGCCTCCCTAAGAGCAACACTTTCTCACTGGTAAGAACTTCTAAACATCTTCACCCTATCTTCCTCCTATCCGTGCATGCTGTTGCTAGCTTAAGCTATTGTCACGCTTGTCATTGCATATTTTTGTGGGGTTGTTCTATATAATGAGCATTAGGCAGCTGCATGCAGTATAGCTTATGCATATGAGCAGTTTGAAGTTCTCTAATGCAAATATTGTAATTTGACATGTGTAGGTTCCGAATGTAGTCGGTGTGGTGGTCGGGCTGCTGGAGCTGACGTTCTACTACAGTGCCGTCTACTACTACAACTACGTCGGGAACGCTCAAGCAGCGTGAAGGAGGACAAGAGAAGAAGCGAGGATGAGAGAAGCGCCTTGCATGCTGGCACCCACACCAAGACTCCAAGTCTTATTTAGATTCCAAGTTCACAATCTTCGAAATAATAAATAAGCTTAGACTCTACGATAGAGTTTTGTATTGTGAGTGCCCTTAGGAGTCTAAGTAAGTAGTACTATACTGGTTGGCAAAAAAAGTGTGCTATGTTTCTCATTATCATGAGCTAGCTTTGAGGATCTAGAATGGTTGCAATAATGTGCTATAAGACAAATTATTGAAGAACTAATCTGCTAGCTATTTTTTTCTATGAGATGAACAAGTTTGAACTTTTTGGTGAATTGTGATTTAGGAGTCACACAATTTGTGTCTTTTGATTTGATCTACATCTAGGTGCTGCTTGCTTCCTTTAAATCCTGTGCACCCTTACTAATTGTCAACATTAGAAAAATGCGCCTCATAACATGTCAACACAAAAACATGTGACTTGTTCCGCATAGTAGCCGCATGAAACAAGGTCATTTAGTCCTTCACCGAGCTAGTTGCTAATTGCTGTTGTGCTGTCGGTGGGCTCATGGGGATCCCCATTTTTTTAGGGTAAACAGGAGGGGTTCCCCCTACTGATCTATTATTAACAAAAAAGTACAAAGTTTACAACGGTTACAACCAAAACCTCAGGAGACAAAAAAAGAAACATAGAAAATGAGTCTTTTTTTTTTGCGCATAACATAGAAATTGAGTCGAACTATACAAAGTTGTGCAGCCATTGATCAAATGCAGGTTGATAGTGCTCCCTGGCTCTTAGCTTAACTAGAGCCAATTTGTTTCGGAAAGTGATTTTGCACATGCCAATAAAATGCTGTTGGTGCCTGAAGATCACATCATTTCTAGCCGCCCAAATAGCCCAGCACATAGCCACTATGATCTCCATGAAAAAAGGCTTAGGAATGGGTCCTCTAAAGTTGGAGAGGGTTTGAAAGAGATCCCCTTGGATGAGATGCGCCAGACCCAAAACATTCCAATAGGTGGCTGCAAACAGGCAGTGAAAGAACAGGTGTAGAAGCGATTCTTCTACATTCAGATGGCATAAAACACAACTAAAGCTTTCCAAATCCATGGTTTTTTGGCGCAACAGTTCATGGGTGCTTAGTCTATCATTTAGGAGAAGTTAGAAAAACAGCTTACGCTTTGGCTGACAATAGGAGTTCCAAATCCCCTTGTGAGCTGCATGCACATGCCGAGAACCAATAAGCTGCAAATAAGCTCTGCTGGATGAATATTGCGATCCCCAAATGTAAGATATCATCTTCATCAAAAAGGAGTGTGTCCTCTAGAATCAAGGCGAGGTTCTGAAATTGATTCAAAGCCTGGGATCAAAGTGGCAAATGAAACTGCTCTGAAATGTCCCTAGAATGCATGAAGGAGTGAACCGTGATGAGTTTATCTTTTGCAAAGGAGAAAAGTTCAGGAAATTGGGAATGGAGCAGCCTGTTGTTCCAAAGATCTGACCAAAAAAGACATGTTGAGCCATCCGAGACAGCTGCTGATGCCAAGTCTTGAAAGCAGTAAGAGATTTGAGCATATCTCTCCACCAGAAAGACCCTTTGTTAGTAGAAGTTGGTAGACTACCATCTGAATAATAACCATTCCAGACAAGGGGAACCCAAGGGATGTCCAGCTTATTGAAGAATTTATCCATATATTTCATCAGTAGGCTTACATTTTGAGTGTAGAGATTTAAAACACCTAGGCCACCACTTTCTTTGGGAATGCAGACCAATTCTCATGGGGATCCGCACTGATAGGGAACGACATCCTTCTCTGCATCTTAACACACCACGAAAATGGTGTAGGCAAAGCCGCATTTGCCGACACTTGACGGAGCTCGAACCCAAAAAATCCTGAATAAAGTAGGTAAAATTCTTTTAAATGAGGGAGGCCGATACCGGTCAACGCATTTTCCATGCAAAAATCACGTGCTTCGTGACCAGCGGCATTCCAACTCACGACCTCTCCGTCGCACAAATCTCCGCTAGGGATGGCAACATGTTGTGTTTGGATTAGGCGAAGTCTGCGTGCACCCAAGATCGAAACGCAAAGTTGAATCCCGAATCCACACCGAACACCGATTGGGGTGGAAATCCATCACCAAAACTAAACCCATGGATACCCAAAACCCGAATGGATAGTCAAAACCCGCGGATATTGTTGACGGCCACTATTGTATTAATTCAAACGTCAACTAGCCATGAAAAGGATCCAAATCTGATCACCAAAGTAGACATAGGGTTTACACTAACCGAATTCTACGAGTTTAGGTGTTTCACTAATTGTGCAGGCGTAAATCAGAAAAGGCGTAAACATACAAGCTTATCGGAACAAGAAAATAGAAAACAGACTCCACGGCTACACAGGAAGGTTCCAGAAGAGACGAGAAGGCACCACGCCGAGCCGGGGGCCCGGAGGCCACCAGGTGGGACCGGCCGGTCCCACCCTAGACCGACCGATCCCACCCTAGTCCGGTCGGTCTGGCCCTGGCTGCGGTCAGGCCCCGGTTCGCTCGGTTCGCTCCACCGCCTTTGAGGATCAATCCTGGCCACCCGTCAATGTCGGTTTGATGCGATGGCTCACGATCAACGCCTAGGGCTATAAAAGGAGAGGCACCCCCCTAGGGAGAGGGCCCCCATTCATTCATCTTCATTCGGAAGTCCGATCATCAGCCAGAAACCCCAATCAGAGCTCCTTAGCTAGGGCCTAGATAGCTAGATTAGAACTAGAGGGAGGCAAGCGCAGGCTTGGATTTCGGAGCCATCAAGAGCTTGGATTTGGTATAGTTCTTACCTCCTCTCGCCTTTGTTCTCTTTCATTGTATAGTTACATGATTGCTACAATTGAATTGATGAATTCTTATTTACTTATATTTATAGTTATTATATTCTTTGTCTATTGTGGTTATATGCTTAGTATAGCTAGATTAATATTATGTTTATCCATAGGTTCGTATAGCACTGATCTAATTAATCGTTAGGTGAGTGATAAACATTGTGTAAGCATGGTGCTTATACGTTGTTTATCTGTGAATGCACTCTATAGACCGGGTTTGGTAGATCGCGGATGTGACATTCCTGTTGAGTCCTATGTAATCCGGACTCCGTTTATAGGCAATGTAGGGCTTGTATACGACGGAAGGGCGAGCTATGTTCTCAAACCTCCTTAGTATGTCCACTATGAATAAATGTAATACTAACCTTAGCCATGATTACTAGGTGTATTGCACTAACTATAATATACTTTGACATGTAGCTAGGAATAACCCAGAAATATCTCTTGATGTTCTACTAGCAACCCTAATGATATAGTTAGGAGTCTCTATCTGTTTATGCTGATGATTATACACTTATCTTATCATTTATCTTGTGACTTACCCCTGCATTGAGTAGTGAGGACATGGTTATGCCTATTCGTTACACTCTAGGTCAATACACTACCTTTACATAGCCATGTGACCTTCCTTTGGGAAAATATAAATGACAACTCGTAATACTCCGGGTAAAATGCTACAATGGTATTTGATCTGTGCGCTTGCGGATACATTTCTATATTCTAGATGGTGGTATGATTTAATACCACACCTCTTGGTGTTATGCTGGGGATGACAACTTGGCATTCTAGTGGCGGTGTGCTACTCTAGCATTTTTGACGCCGTTGTTAGAGATAACATTAAGAGGTGTCAATAAGCATTTTTGGCGCCGTTGCCGGGGAAGGCAATTGGCAATTCAAAAGGATAGCGATAGACCTAACAAACTAATGAGATAGAGGAAACTATAGACCCCTACTCAATGCAGGCTTACCCTTGTGTTTTCTATCTTTGTGAAATCTTATGTAGGGTAATGAATGACTGGTTTTGATCTGCCAGATAACTACGTTAAAAATCCAGAGAAACTCTTTCAAAGAAAGAAATTCCAGCAAGTGAGGGACATCTTTGAATCTCCATCAAGGACACCCACTGCTGAGGTTCGTTGTTTGGAGGAGCAAGCTCCTACAAGAGAAGAAGAAGAGCAACAAGAGGGCAACTTAGCACCAGCTTTCGAAGAAATGGCTGATAAGTCACTGCGTGAGTTCTCCGCTCCGAACACCAACAACATCCGCACTGGACCTAACGTCGAAATTGGGGAGAATGGATTTGAGCTCAAGCCAGCTCTTATCACCATGGTGCAAGCCAACCTGTTCTGTAGGAAAGCATATGAAGATGCAAGTGCTCATCTCCAACACTTCCTAGAGATTTGTAGCACTTTTAAGCTGAAGGATGTACCAAAAGATACCGTGCTGCTACGTCTGTTCCCATTCTCACTGTTGGGAAAGGCAAAGCAATTGTTCTACGCCAACAAACACAATCATACTACTTGGGACAAGTGCTCCACAGCGTTTCTAGCAAGATTCTTTCCTATGGGCAAGACGAGTGCCCTAAGGGGGAAGATCTCGAGTTTCCAGCAACAACATGATGAGTCAGTCCCGGAGGCCTGGGAACGATTTCAAGATTACATATCTGAATGTCCTCATCATGGGATGGAGAATTGGCTTCTGATGCAAACTTTCTATCATGGGCTCACCAACAGCACCCACAATAATGTTGATGCTGCTGCTGGAGGTGTATTTATGTCACTGACCATACCACAAGCTACTGGTCTTATGGAGAAGATGGCCTCCAATCAAGATTAGAATGATGAGCGCCAGACGACCCGCAAGAGGAGTGGAGGAATGCACCAGCTCAAGGAGGTAGATGTTGACACCTGTTAGTGTCAACTTTTACTAGAGCTTTTCACCCAAAAGGAAACAAGAAAACACACTAGTCTAGTGATTTATCTGACAATTTCTATGAGTTTTGCATATTCTGTAATTTCCAGGGAGATTTCCAGAAAAGCTGAAAAGAGGGATTCAAGTGCAAAAATATCCACGGAACTTATCCGCCACGAAGGACACCGCGGGAAGACTCAAGAAGACTCCAGAAGACACCAGGAGGAGCGAGGGGGCCAGAGGCCGCCAGGTGGGGCCAGCCGGCCCCACCCTAGGGCCGGGCGGCGCCCCCCTATTGCCTCTGCTCTCCTGCTTCCAAAACCTTCCTCCTGGCGCCTAGGGTTTTCATCTCCACCGTTGGTTAAGTCGGTTTGATCCTGCGGCGCACGCGCATCCCACCGGACTAAAAATACATGGGTAGACCCCCCTGGAGAGAGCCAATTCATTATTCATTAAGGCCTCAAGCCATCAAGTATCAAGAGCCTTCAAGTTCATCAAGAGCCTTCTAGTTCATAGGATTAGCTAGCTAGATTAGAAGTAGAGGAGATCGAGTTCTTCATCAGATCTGGTGCCCCGGACGTCTGGCTGGAGCGCAAGAGTTCGGTAATAGATCTAGTTCTTAGTTACTTTATTGTATTTAATATTCAGATTAGGGAGACTTTACTCTAAATATATTCATATGTTCTTAATTGCAATAGTCATTGTCTACTTTGATTATATGTCTAGTTTAGTTACTTCGATCTTATTGAATTCATGTAATTGCTCGTATAGCGTTTATCCATATGTACAATGGGTAGATGATAGGCGATATGTAGATGTGGTGTCTAGATGTCTTGTTTATCTGCGAGTGTACCCTGACATGCCGGGACGTGTGGTAGTCTGCGTAGGTGACAGCTACGTTAGTTCCTCTGTAGTCCACCCCCCGTATGTAGGACTAGCATGGGCGCGGTCGCGAAGGAGGTGACTTAGTTCTTAATATCCTCATTAGTTGATGCCTCTTTACATGTAATAATAATTTAGGGTTGATTTAGCAATGATGATTAGATGTAGTTGCACTAATTAGAGTTATTCAATTGACGCAGTTATAGACTTATTTCCTTAGTTTATTTAATGGCTAGCTATGATTATGACTAGTAAGATGCTCTGATGATTATCTTTAATTATGATACTTGATGATTATGCTATCACCCATATTTATCTATATTTATCTTGTGACCTCTGCCTGATTAGATTAGAGTGTGTAATTAATATCAATTATCCATGTACTTCATCAATATGGCAATAATAGTTTACCACATAGCCTTCCTAGAGGTATAATTATAAATCGACAACCTGGATACTTCCCTAGGTGAAATGCTACAACGGTATAATTATCTGTCCGCTTGCAGAACCCATTAGTTTACATTCATATCTTATTCATATATTTATCTGCCTAGTCACAATAAGTACAATATAAATCTATGATAATTTCCTAGCAATATAATTGGGGATGACAACCTACTTCATGTTTAGGAATATTAGTAATTCAAAGGTGGCTAGTTGCTAATGACAAGTAATTAGAATACCAAGTATTTCTGGCGCCGTTACTAGGTATAGGATTTATCTCTATTTCTAGTGGTGACGTTAGAAATACCAACAGTAGACATGTTGTCTGCCAAGATAGATCTGCTCTTGAAGAAGCTAGAAGACAAGTCGAGCCAGAGACAAGATGTCATACGCATTAATGATGCATGCATGACCTGTGAAGTGTGTGGCAATATAGGACACTCAGGCAACAGCTGTCCTGAGACCCGTGAGGACGTGAACTTCATCAACAACAATAACAACAATTATCGTCCTTAGAATCAAGGCTGGAACCAGCAAAGGCCCAACTACCAAGGTAACTTTTAAGGTAACTTTCAAGGCAATAATTATAATAACTATGCTCAACTGCCTTTGAGAGAAGTGATCTCCAACCAAAATAAAATTATGGAGACTTTATCTAGGAAGGTAGCATCCAATGATAAAATGCTAGAGAACATAAACATTAAAATGGATAGCTTTACCTCTGCTGTTAAGAACCAGCTTAGCTTCAATAAAATGATAGAACAGCTCAGCTGGTGGCTGCTGTTCCACCGACCAATGAAGGTAAGATTCTAGGGCAACCTCTAGAGCCTGAGACCGTGAATCTTGTTGATGTGTATGCAGGTTACTACGTTGAAGCATCATCAGGATGGAAGGATGATTCCATGCCACCCAAGAGGGGAGATCCAGGGAGACCTGTGATTCCCATCTCTATTGGGCAGCATGACTTTCCAGAAGTCATCTGCGATCTAGGAGCCAGTGTCAACATCATGCCTAAGGTAATTTTTGACCTGTCTTTCCATGGGCATCTTTGTTGTACATAGATATATGTTTGCAGCTTGCAGACCAGACGATCAAGTACCCCAAGGGAATCTTAGATGACGTGTGCATACAAATCGGGAGATCATATATCCCTGTAGACTTTGTAGTCCTAGATACCGGCAAAGACCCCAAGAGTCCGATCATTCTTGGCCGACCATTCCTAAGCACTGCAAAGGCTATCATCTACACGGACAATGCCAAGATTTGTTTCACCATCAAGGGCAATAAAGAGAAATTCAGTTTCAAGAACAAAACCCTTGAAGCTCCTATAGATCCAAGAGAAGCTTACTTCCAAGTCAAACCGACAAATGAAGGAACCAAGAGGAATTCAAATGGAAAGAAAAAGAGCAGGAACAGAAGACAAGTGAGAAGGCAAGTTCAAGTAGTCAAAGCTGTTGAGTACAAGCATGACCGCCTCCTAGCTTCACCATTCCTAACCAAGAAGGAGGATCCAGACACGCCAGCCATTGATTGCACTATTGGACAGTGCTTATTCTACAACGCCTTCTGCGACACTAAATCAGCTGTCAAACATAATGTTCAAAAAGGTATATGATTTATTATTCGATACACCCTTGTACCCTACCTATATGCAGCTACAGCTGGCGGACAACACGACAAGATTTCCGGAGGGAGTAGCAAGAGATATCATGGTCAAGATCTAGGACCACTACGTCCCGACCGACTTCACGATACTGGACATGGGAAAAGAAGACGAGACACCCATCATACTTGGAAGGCCGTTCCTCAGCACCACCAACACGATCATCTACAATGGATCAGGCCAAGTCCATTTCCAATTCCCAGGAGAGAAGGTACGTTGCTATTTTAAAGATTATAACTCTCCTGGATTAGCAGCTTTTACCCAGTCCAAGAGGAGACGTCAGCGTCAAAGGAATCGCTCTCAAAAGAGCACTGTTGAGGAGGAGGAAATTAAGGAAGAACCTACAGCACCGAAGGCACAGCCTACAAAGGTATGGAAAGAAAAGGTGACCTCCTCAACTGAGTCATCATCACCAGGAGGTCCAACGTCGGGGTCCCCATCTTCGGGATCCGATGAAGCACCCCAGGAGTGAAGACAACTAGAAGTCTTGTCCGGAGGACTTTAAACTCTGCACCCTTACCATAAGGTAACAATGGTAGTTATCCAATTACTTTCTTGCACTTTTTAGTTCATAGTTAGTTTTTGTCATCTTTATAAAAAATCACAAAAACATTTAGAAAACCTTAAAGCCCCATGTGACCTCCCTGAAGTGCAAGCTACAGGAGTGTTCACCGTGGTGGCATAGAAATAAAATAAAAATTAGAATACATATTTCAATTTTGTTTGATAAAAAATAAATAATAATCATTGAGCATCCTGCCACTTTGAATACACCATAATAACTTTTTAAACTTCTCACAACAAATAATCCTCGAACGGCTGACCACTAACTGTTTATCGTAATCTGTTCCATGAGTTTTGGTGTTTTATGAGATGTTTACTGCAGGATGACTCTGAGAGCCAGTCCATCTAGGGATTATCATCTTCATCACTCGAAGTACACCTTCTTGCACACAGCTAACCACTGTGTAAAGGCAGCAACTTCTTGTTGGAAGAGATGAAGATTCTTGGCTACACCAGCTCTCACAAGCATGAGCTTCATCGAGATGATTGCTCAACTTTAATGCTCAACCATGTAACAACCCAAAATTTTCACAAACATAAAAATCTCAGCTACAAAATTTTTCTCACATATCCATGTAATGTTGAGTGTCATATAGCAAACCAACCTTAGCTACACATGGAAAGGGACCCAAATAGGTCATTGCAAGTGCAAGTTAGCATGATTAAAACAATGTTTATTCTACCATTATCACATGCCTGGTTATATTTTATTTTGACACATACAACTTTGCATTTTAAATCCTGATTAATGACCCATGTATGATTTGGCTCTTAATTGGAGTTATGTGATGTAACCAAACAATTAAAAATAATTAAAGAATAATCTTTAATTATTGAACCTAAGCAAACCTACACTAATAAATGTCTACACCATGTAATAAATAAATAATATATATATCATTCCCAATATAAGGGATTAATCCCCAAACCCTACCATAATTCTTGCTGGACCCCACTAGGATTAAGCAAGCCCTAAGAACCATCACTGACCATGATTAAGCACTAAGTACAAATAAAATGAAAATATAATAAGAAAATGACAAGGAAAAGGGAGAGGAATAGAAGCCCACGCGGCCTACTTAGCCAAGCTAGCCCAGCCTGCTCCACCCTTCCCCCTCTTCTCTTCTTCCGCCGACGCCATATTGGGCCGGCCCAACACTGCAGCCAGTAGGCCTCCTAGCCGCGCACGCAGATAGGAAACGCCCAGGCCCGAAGCCGCTTCCACGCCGGACGCTGATACGTGGGACCCGCTTGTCAGCCGCATGGGAGGAGAGCTCCTGTTCTTCTTCTTCACGCCGACGCACCTGATCCCAGGCAGCGCCGAGAGCAACGCAACCGGAGCCGTGCGATCCGTCCTGGACGCTCCCACGCGCATCCGATGGACGCCACCTTGGCCGACAACGCCTCGACAAGGTCACGCCCGCGGCATGAACCTCTTCCCCAGGTGCACCTGCCGGACGTGGGCTTGCCGCGCCCCTGTCCCGCGTTTCCTTGGCCACGAAGCCAAATTGGCGCCGAGCTCCATTGGAGACCCATCCGGCCTATAAAAGCGCAGCAAGCGACTAGGGTTTCCCAATCCATCCGCCGCCACTTGGTGGCCGCCCCAGAGCCGCACCGTGCCTGGAGAGAAGGAGGAGGAGGCAGGAGCGCGAGGAGGGAAGACGCCGGAGTGCGCCGGAGCAGTTGCCGCCAGCTGGAGCCGAAGGAGACGACGCCAGTACCACTACGTCGACGTAGCCGCGCTGCACAGCACGGCCTCAACGCTCCACGGCCGCACCTCGACACTGCCCCGCCATCCTAGCTCCTCCAGCACCTAGGTGAGCGCCGTTGATCCTCTGTTCCAACCTGCCCTGCTGCTGGCCACGTAGGCTCGGGTCTTCTTCGACCCCGGAACACGTCGCCCACACGCGCGTACTTGACTGAGCCGTAGCTAGCCAGAACGGATGTCCTAACCCTAGAGCCGACGAGCTCCGTGACCGACATGGCACCGCCGCGCTCGCTTTCCACCACGACGAGCCCCTGTTCCGGTGAGACCGGTAGAAAAAGGAGCAAGCGGACCCTGGAGACTTGACCGCCATGGCAACGCGTACTCGGTGCGCTCGCTGGATTAGGAAGTGAGCCACTAGAACACCGAGAACTACGGACCGTGCCTGCGACGAGGCTCTGCGGTGCGCCGCCGTCCGCTGTCGTGCCGTCGTCGCCGTACCGAGCCACACCGGCCGCCTAGCTCCGCATCGACAGGAAATTGAGCTTCGCCACGACGCCTAGGACTGAACCACACCAGGAACGGAGCTTGTGCATCATCCCTGCGCATTGGACGTGTGGGCGTCACACCGCCGGAGTCCGCCATGGACGACGGTCGTGCTGCGAACGCCGTCGTGCCGTATGCTCGCCACCGATGGGTCGGAGAGCATCCTGGAGACTCCAATTTACGTCGCGCCCACCTAATTTAACCCCGAGTAGCTCCTGGCCCCGTCACCGTGGCTGGCACAATGTGGAGCACCGCAAACGCCACTAAGCACGGCGCCGGGTCCGCCTAAGCCCCCTGGTGCTCATGCGCGGCCTATCGGGGCCAAAACACCACCGCTGCGCCTACACATGTGAGCTCGCCGCCGACGAGTCTTGCGGTGGCGAGACAGAATAGAGGGAGGGGAGAAGAGAAGGGAGGGAGAGATACCTGCACCCAGTGCACGTGAGCTAGAGAGGGGGAGAAGGGGGATAGACCCGGTCCACCATAAGCCGTGCATGCGGCGCACGGGACAGCACGCACCTGTCCACCATGGACCGCCTAATATGAACCGAGCCCCAGCCCAGATCCAAAGTGCCGACACGGCACGCTCTTGCGCCGACACGTGGTAGGCCGGTCCGGCCCATATCCGGCCCGCCAGGCCCATCCATGCCCATACCGTACCCACGGGTGATGTCATCATGATGTCATGCTGACGTCAGCCCAATACTGAGGGCCAACCAGACGCTGACACGTGTCACACCAGGGTTAACTCAACCTTTTATCTTTTTTAGAAATGAATTAAACTTTGAAAATTCATAAGTAATTCATACGAACTCCAATTTTGGTGAACCAAGTCTCATAATTCATCTAAAATCGAGATCTACGCTTCGGAGTCATGTATGATTGCATTTGAATCTTTTTGCAGTTCATTCAGTTCTTTGTGCCTCTATTGGCGTCGCTAACGCGACCGTAATTGTGTTGTTTCAGAGTCTGAGGAGGATAGGACCGAAGACGATCGTGACTACAACGAAGAACTGAGGGATGACTGCACTGAAGGTGCCACATTCCACCCACAACTCGTAGCTCCGATTACGCATTGCCAACAAGTAGAGCTGCTAGCGCTTTAATCACTGTTGCTCTTACCTGCTAGAGTTGCATGGTAGTATTCTTTTGAATGCCATTTGTTGACGCAACCTCGCGCCTGCTCACCACTGATAGATTAGACTCACGCTTGCTATCATCTTTGCTGTTAAATTCTACTACGCTTTATATAACATGATGTGATGTATTGTGGAGGATATATATATAATTGTATACTACTATGGCACGTGGTGCCAAACCTGAGCGTGGTGGATGGTGAGTGTGCTGCGTGAGTCTTGGGTGTGTGTGGAGGGTGAGGGTTGTGTCGATCGAGCTGGGGTATACGACGAGCCAATGGTGAGTCATGCCATACGATGCTATCTGGGCATTTGGATAGCGATACTTGTGGCGGGTAATGGAGTCGGGGGATCCCAGGTGTGAGCTTCTAAGGGGTGGAGCCCGGGATCGAGGTGCTGTGGTGGCACGTAAAATGGTAATCCTGATGAAGACACCCTAGCTTGGTCAAACCCTAAGGACTTACTAGTATTCAGTATCACCAGGAATCCCTGCATCCCATTCGCTCTCTTATGGGAATGAGAGTCGGCTGGACTACTTGGTAGAGCGGTGCCATTACTATTGGGCGAAAGTGTGTAGGGAGGTACGGGTAAGCGCGAGACTCACACCCTTCCGAGACAATATGGCTGCTGTGACATTCGGGATGTCACGCTGTGTCTCACAGTATCAGCCATTCCAGACTATACTTGGGATGTACCCGGGCTGAGAGGTAGGGTGGCATCGCCCTAGGCTAGCAAGCAGCCAGAATTCTGCCTAGGGGCACCTAGGGCTCCGAGGATGGCTAATCTTTTGGGTATGCAAACCTCTGCAGAGTGTTATGGTTGATCGATCGATACATATGCCGACTTGTCGGGTATGGACCTTTTCTAGGGCCTGCTTCACTAGATAGGAGATGAGTCTTTCTTTTTCTCCTATGTTGTGAGATCGAGCCAGTCATGGACCGCTGAGACAGGCCAAGTGGGAGTTGGCCTGTCGACACGAGTGAATTAGAGTATGGAGAACGAGGTGCTGATGTGGAAATGGATGGGTGGATGGAAGGAGGATGATGAGTGGATGGGGTGTTGAAACTTGAGTTGTATACTATATATTTATACATGACAATATTGCATAGGAAACCACAGCCAAATATAGGTCCTCTTGCAAACCTTATTGCATCCAGTTCCACTTAAACATAGCAGAGCATAGGGTGGAAATATGGCCAGTACATATCGTACTGATACTTTGGCACGCAGGTTCTGAGGAGTACACCTCTGATGAGCACGATGGTTGAGGGTTTCGTCGCTACGCTCAAGTCGTTGGATAGAAGTTGCTTCCGCATCTCCAGGCTGTTCCAATTGATTTTCTATGATTTGTGCCTGTTGGCGTTGTAATAAGTTATCGTAAACCTCTCTATTTGTACTCTGTTAATGATATATGGATTTAATTATCGACTGGAATATGGGTAATATGATTTAAATGGTCGTATTACGCTTCGACTGTATGAATTTTCCCTTCGTGGAAATTCAGGTCGTTTCAAACCACGACAACAACCAGCTTGGGGGAAGGCATCCCCTAGGTACCCAGGTAAGTGTACCTACGCGATTTATTGAGTCAGTCTTAAAAATTAAAAATACCAAAAATATGTGAGCACATGAAGGTTCACCATAGTATCTATGAAAACCTAAAAATACTAAAAATATGTGGGCACATGAAGGTCTATGCTTTTTAAGAGTCCTTAGAGTCTTTCGAGTTTTATAGTTTGAGTCTTTGAAAAATAAAAAACCAAATAAAAATGTTTGTCTGTCTAGAGTCAATAAAAAGAAAGCTCTTGAATGGTTGAATTGAAATAATGTTAAGCTGCTCTGTTACAACACCTCTGAAATACCTAGAGTTTAGATAAAAGTTTTCCCGAGTTTTAGCTCCAACTGTTTGACATGAGAATTTGCTCTGAGCCTGAACTTGTGGGTTGTATATGCTTGATCTAAGTCTAGGTACCTGATTGATAAGATTGAGAAAGTTTGAGCTACTATTTATCTTGTTCTAAGTGACACTAGAATTCTGGAGATTTATCTTTTAAAAAATCTAAAAATATGATGAGTTCCTATATGATAAAGCTTACATTCCCACCAGAGCCAAACATGATAAGATAGGCTAGTTAAACCTCCACATAAATGCTGCTTGTCTTGCATTGAGTTTTATCAACCTTTGTGACCCTGGTGAGAGATTTGACATGTTCTTGAATCAAGATCCACCTATGCACTACTCCACACTGGAGTAGGCGCAACAACATGCCATTCCATGTACATCCATTTCAAAAATGTTTTTCTCCTACACTAGGAGAGAACACCAAAAATATTCTATTAGATAAGTCACCCAATAATGCTCCATGTTCCTATGATTATCTCTCTGAATTCATCAATGCCAAAAGGAGTGCTATGAGCTATGCAAAAAGACATTTAAAAAAAAAGAAAAAAGGGAGAAGATGGAGAAGAAAGAAAGATGGACAAGTGTCCCAATGTAAAACAATGGGTACCCAGATACCCGACTCCCTGAAAAAAAAGAGAAAAAGATAGCCCACAAACTCTGGCCAGACTTCAATATTTCAACTGAGAGAGAAGCATTCAAGGAGCTGAGTAGAATTAGGTTCCACCATATATCCACCATATCCATAAACCTATACATCTTGATTCGACTACATGACTCATTTCTCCATGGATCCATTATTTGACTCAATAACATATACGTTGCAAGTTTGCTCTTTCAGTTTTCTCCTTACCTATGAGCTCCACAAAAGCTTTAGTTTAAGATGAAAAGAAAGGCAATCATCATCCACTGCCTTGGTGACGATCCACAAATACCACATATATTGAGAGACTTATGAGTGTCATATATGGGAAGCTCTGAGTTTTATTTGAAAACCTCTAAAAAAACTCCAGAATGATAGTTGATCGAATAACTTGAGACATAGTGCTTAGATGGGATCTTTCTGTCTGTCAAGTGCTCAAGACCCAAGGAAGAGCTAATAAGTCCCATAGTCTAAGGTAGTAAGGGTAAGTTTGAAAGTCAACTCAGTTATTGCATAACTTGAAGGAAAATTTCTGTCTGACTGCAGGTATAGAGAGAGTTGCTCCGAGATGGCTACAGTGCTTAAACATACTTATATTTTCAATAACTTTTCTAAGTTTTCTTTGCTAAGGGACTAGCAAAGGTTAAGCTTGGCGGAGTTGTTGATGGCCACTATTGTATTAATTCAACCATCAACTAGCCATGAAAAGGATGCAAATGTGATCACCAAAGTAGACATAGGGTTTACACTGATCAAATTCCATGAGTTTTGGTGTTTCACTAATTGTGCAGGTGTAAACCAGAAAAGGCGCAAACATACAAGCTTATCGGAACAAGAAAATAGAAAACGGACTCCACGGCTACACAGGAAGGTTCCAAAAGAGACGAGAAGGCACCACGCCGAGCCGGGGGCCCAGAGGCCACCAGGTGGGACCGGCCGGTCCCACCCCTGCACCGGGCCGGTCTCGGCCCCGCTCCGGTCGGGCCCTGGTTCGCCCGGTTCGCTCCACTGCCTTTGAGGATCAATCCTAGCTGCCCGTCAATGTCGGTTTGATCCGATGGCTTACGATCAATGCCCAGGGCTGTAAAAGGAGAGGCACCCCCCTGGGGAGAGGGCCCCCATTCATTCATCCTCATTCGGAAGTCCGATCATCAGCCAGAAACACTAATCAGAGCTCCTTACTGGGGCCTAGATAGCTAGATTAGAACTAGAGGGAGGCAAGCGCAGGCTTGGATTCCGGAGCCATCAAGAGCTTGGATTTGGTATAGTTCTTACCTCCTCTCACCTTTGTTCTCTTTCATTGTATAGTTATATGATTGCTATAATTGAATTGATGAATTCTTATTTACTTATATTCATAGTTATTATGTTCTTTGTCTATTGTGGTTACATGCTTAGTATAGCTAGATTAACATTATGTTTATCCATAGGTTCGTATAGCACTCATCTAATTGATCGTTGGATGAGTGATAAACATTGTGTAAGCGTGGTGCTTATACGTTGTTTATCTGCGAATACACCCTATAGGCCAGGTTTGGTAGATCGCGGGTGTGACGTTCCTGTTGAGTCCTATGTAATCCGAACCCTGTTTATAGGCACAGTAGAGCTTGTATACGACGGAAGGGCGAGCTATGTTCTCAAACCTCCTTAGTATATCCACTATGAATAAATGTAATGCTAACCTTAGCCATGATTACTAGGTGTATTGCACTAACCATAATATACTTTGACATGTAGCTAGGAATAACCCAGGAATATCTCTTGATGTTCTACTAGCAACCTTAATGATATAGCTAGGAGTCTCTATCTGTTTATGCTGATGATTATACACTTATCTTATCATTTATCTTGTGACTTACCCTTGCATTGAGTGGTGAGGACATGGTTATGCCTATTCGTTACACTCTAGGTCAATACACTACCTTTACACTGCCATGTAGACCTTCCTTTGGGAAAATATAAATAACAACCCGTAATACTCCGGTAAAATGCTACAATGGTATTTGATCTGTGCGCTTGCAGATACATTTCTATATTCTAGATGGTGGCATAATTTAATACCACACCTCTTGGTGTTATGCTGGGGATGACAACTTGGCATTCTAGTGGCGGTGCGCTACTCTAGCATTTTTGGCGCCGTTATTAGAGATAACATTAAGAGGTGTCAACAGATATATATACACATATTCAACGTATATACTAAGAGGCAACAAATAATAAATATTTTCATGAGTTAAATTTGAATATATTTAATAATCTAGTAAATAGGTTATTATTAGCTTGTTATAAAACATGTGTTTTAATTCCAAATGATTATTTTAGATATCCATTGAATATCCACGGGTAGAAAACCAAACCTAAAACCGAATCCGATAGATTTCGGGGGCCCAAATCCGAAAACCATGGGTGAGAAACCCTAGACACCACATCACCTCTCAAATTTTGCATACGTTTCCTTTTCAATGTAATAAATCTGATGTTCATTCTTGCTCTCCTTTCCGGCTTGGGAAACATGTTCGTCTTTCCTTCGCCGACTCTGCATCATAGACATATTTTCCCTTTCAGCTAGTTCATTCCAACGTCTAGACGTCGCCTGTTCTTAGTCACTCTGGCAATAAGTACTATATATGTTATTTTTCTTGATGATTACAGCCGCTACTTACGGACAATCCCACTTCGAAATAAATCTGATGTTCTTCCCACTGTTCGTGCTTTAATTTCCTATGTCCATACTCAATTTCATCTGCCCATCGTTGCTACGACTCTACAGCCATGCGCCTGCTGCTCTCTTCTCTCAGCACTCAACTGCGCCTTTCCTGTCTCCTATACATCACAGCAAAACGGGAAGGCCGAGAGAACTTTACTGTCAGCGGAGCACCACCAACGGTGGCTAACGCTATGCCCGGGTCTTCAGCGTCGCCCTTCAACGGCATCGCGCGCCACGACTCCGCACTCACCAACGGCTCCAGCTCCGTAGAGCATGCGCTGCTGCACGCATGAGACGTGGTCACCACGGCATCCGCACTCCCACCTTGTACGCCAGGCCGCTCGCTCCGCTCGCTCTCGTGTAGACTGCTTGTATAGCCATGGCCAAAGGCCTATATATGTACACTATAGATGATCAATATAATTGTCTAGTTGAGCAATTCTATTCTACATTTATGAACTATTAACGATTCTCTGCGTACAATGTTACTTCACAGTGCAGCTCCACTGGCGTTCTGGGCCGAAGCTCTTGCCACGGCGACGTATCTGATCAATCGACGTCCATATCGTGCCACAGGCACTGCAACACCGTACTTGCTGCTTTTCGGTGTGGCACCCTCCCTACGACGAACTACGCGTCTTCGGATGTCGCTACTTCCCCAACATGATCGCGACGTCACCTCACAAGCCACGCGATCTACGACCTGTGTCTTCATCGGCTATCTAGCTGATCACCGCGGCTATCATTGCTACGAGCTGGCAATGGGTCGGGTCATCACATCACATCACGTGGTCTTTGATGAGGTCGTCTTCCCCTTCCGTGACTCCACGACGTCCACCACAGCCGCATCACTGTCCACAGCCGATGATCCGCTCTTCCCCCAGCCGGGCCGCGTTGTGCTCTCCTCGCGACGTCCATCGAGTCCACCGTCGTCGTCTCACCTCGACATCGATCTGTCCCAACATCTACCGCGTGCGCATACTGTGCGACACACCGGCGCACCGACTGCGCCTAACGCAGCCAGGGCTCTGCCTTCAAGCCTTGCATCGTCCCCAGCAATAGTGTCGCCTCCGAGTTCCACACCGCCCTCGTGTACGACCCTATCCACTGCACCGTCGTCCACTGTGCCGTCATCTACCACAACGTCACCCACAACCATAGGTGCAATGCAAGTGGATGGCCCTACAACACCCTCCGCCACTAACGACGTGCATCCTGGTCATCCAATGATCACATTCACCTGTGCTGGGGCTAGGATTTACAAACCGAACCCCAAGTACGCCATGGCAGCTTTTGCGACCATCTCCCCGATCCCCAAGAGCATCCACAGTGCCGTCAAGGACCCTCATTGGTATGCTTCCATGAAATAAAAGCGAATATGATGTGTTGCAGGCTAATAAGACCTAGACTCTCATACGATGACCACCCAGCGTTGTGTCATCATTGGCAAGTGGGTCTTCAAACACAAGATGAATCTCGATGGGACCCTTGAGTGCTACAAGGCTCGATGGGTTGTTCGTGGGACCAATCAGCACCCTGGCATGGACATCGGTGAGACTTTTTCCCCGGTGGTCAAGATGGCCACGACATGTACCATTCTCACACTTGTGGCAACGTACAATTGGCCGGCTCATCAACTCGACGTCTCCAACGCCTTCCTCCACGGCAACCTTCATGAACAGTTGTACAGTCAGTAACCCACTAGGTTTGTTGATCCTCAGCGCCCAGATGATGTCTGCCTTTTGTCACGATGGATCTACGGTCTTCGCCAAGCACCACGAGCGTGGTTTGAATGCATTGTTGGGCACGTCACCAGCCTAGGCTTCATCCAGTCCAAGGCAGACAACTCCCTATTCATCTACAACCACACCAGGGCCACGGCTTACTTACTTCTCTACATCGACGACATGGTCCTATCGACATCTTCGGTGCAGCTCCTTCACCATGTCATCGCTCAGCTCCACGACGCCTTTGCCATGAAGGACATGGGTTCTATTCGACACTTCCTCGGCATCTCCGTTCATCGGACCAAAGAAGACTTCTTCCTCTCCCAGACGGCGTATGCGGAGGACCTCTAGGAGTGAGCTGGCATGGCCAATTGCAACCCTATCGCCACGCCTGTGGACACCAAGCCAAAGTCATCTGCAGCTGATGGGAAGCTCATCGACGCCACCACCACTTATTGGAGCATTGCCAGCGCCTTGCAATATCTGACGATCACACGTCCAGACATATGTAACTCTTTAACTAAGAAAGAATTGGTAGCTTCTCAGCCCCTCGCGCACTGTTTATATGGGGCCCACCACTGTTCATGTGGGCCCTACGTACACAGTTCAATTTTTTTACCCACCTTCATTTTCCCCCTTCATCTTTAACCTGGCGCATTGGCGTTTAATACACCGCACGATCATCATGTGACTGTTAAGAAAAGTCCTCCATATGTATAGTAGGAACTCACCATACCGGACTCCTCCGTGCGTCTACCTTGCTGTCGCCACTAGCAGTCCTATTGTGCCATCATATTTAAAAGAGGATATATATTGTCTTAAAAAGCAAAAGCCAATCCAATGTACAATTTACTAGCTTCTACCATTAGATCATGGATTTTCTTAATTTTGCGTCAGTCGTTCTTAGAGATAACCTTGAGTATCTATTACTGTCTTCTACATGCAGATGCGTATACCTAAAAAACACAATTATATACATATATTTAGGCCTATTACCGCTACAAACAAACGATGAACTACAGTTCACCACAACATATAGGCGCGACCATCAACTGCACGCGCGGCATCGTGCGCATACCCTCCTAGTTGCATACATCATGCAACAGGTCTGCCTCCACATGCACGCACTACAGGACGTGCATCAAACCATGCTCAAACACATCCTCAGGTATGTCAAAGGAACAATGACCCTTAGAGTGCAGCTACACGTCACGCTGTCATCGATGATCACTGCCTACTCTGACACCGACTGGGCAGGATGCCCGGACACACGACGTTCCACGTCTGGGTTCTGCGTTTTTCTCGGCAACTTGCTCATCTCGTGGTCATCCAAGCAACAAACCATAGTGTAGAGATCAAGCGCAGAAGCTGAGTACCGCGCCATCGCCAACGTCGTCTCCGAGTGCTCATGGCTTCGACATCTCCTCGGTGAGCTCCTGTGCAAAGTTCCCAGTGTGATGGTGGCGGCCTTCTGTGACAACATCTCCTCCGTCTACATGTCTAGAAACCCCGTTCATCACCGATGTATGCAGCATATCCACTTTGTCCGCGAAAAGGTGGCCATTGGAGAGCTCCGAGTCACACTCGTTCCAAGCGCACGACAACTCACAGATGTGTTCACAAAAGGATTGTCTTCAGCGCTTTTCTTCGATGTCAAGTTTGCGAGGGGGTGTTAGTGGAACCAGGTCTCCAACGGGTAGAGACTGAGTCTCCAGCGCTCTCGCCACGTCCAGCACCCATCACGCTCGCTACTCCGGAAGATGCGTTCTACACTGCATGCTCGCGCGCCTGACGAGCGGTCACCGTGGCGCCTAGATCCGCTTAGTGCGCTCACCCTGCTCTGTTGTACACAACTAGCCAATGGCCACTAATGTAACTCTATATATGTGTATCACCTGAGATCAATACAAGTTGTCTAGTGATCAATATACAACTCTACAAGAATCATAATTAGTATCATCGGAAAGATCTTTAGATCTAGTTTTTAATAAATTTATTTTGAGACATAAATATTGCATGCATTTTCTATAAATCGAGTCAAACTTATGGCACGAAAATCCACGACGACATTTAAATAGGGACAGAGGGAGTAACTCGCAATGAAGACTAGCGAGACCAGTGTAAAGCCTAGCCCAACACACCCAAGAGCAGAATCAACAACATTGTGAAGGCGGTGGAGTAGCTTCAGGATAGAGTTTTAAATAGTGGGCTATAACAAATAGCAGTGTCTTTTTTTAAGAAGCTACAAAGCTATAGGTGCAACTATAGCAGAGCTATGACATATAGTGTTTTATAAGAAAAAATACAAGTATGTGAGCAAAAAATAAGATAATCATGAAATCTGATGAACACATATATGTTTTATGGGTCTAGAGATGTAAAAAATATTACTTGATGTGATATTGGAGCATGATTTATGAAACTAAAGAGTTTAATTTGCCAAAATACAAAATTTAAAACAAATTATTAGACAATAATAATTAGATTGTCATTATTATAGATGAAATTGAAATAGCGGCGCTATTTCAAAGCTACATCTAAGTAATTTAGCGGTGCTATAGCGAAATATAGCGGTCATAATTGGCATAAAAGTAAAAATAACAATAGCTTAGCAGTGTCTATTTCCAAAAAGTATAGCAGCGCCATAGCGCTGCTATAGCCCGCTATTTAAAATTATGCTTACTCAGGAAGCAGGGGCTATTGACGGTCCTTAACGCCTATTTTATACCATCAACTATTGCTCAATATAACATAATATTAACCATAAAGCATAGTTGTAGGGTTTGATTCTAACGAGTTCCACGAGTTGTGTTGTTCTCGATCTTTTGCAGGTATATCCAATTTTGCACAGAATAAAAGTATCTCAAATGGGGAATTGGACTGCACCATTGCGACGGGCTTGTCGAGACAATCGAAAACGGACATATCATTTGCTATATTCGGAGCTCAAAATCAAAAGATATCAATTCTACACCGAAACCAACACTAGAAGATTCTAGAAGACACGGGAAGGCGACCAACCGAAGGTGGGGCCCACTGCTGCTGAGGGTGGGGCCGCCCGGCCCCACCCCGGGCCGGCCGGCGCCCTCCGGAGCCCATTCACAGCCCGCTTCGACGGGCGGCCTTCTACCGCCTTGGGGATTGCATCTCCACTATTGCCGAAGTCGAATTAGTCCCACATCGCCTGTCTAGAAGAGATGGAGGCTTTTCCAGACTATAAATAAAGAGGCAGACCCCCTCCCTAAGGGCACCACATTATGGAGATGTAGAGGCGTCCCTTGAATGGATAACCTCTCATCTCTAGAGAATTAGGGCTAGACTTTCCAATGTAGTAGTTCTAGTTAAGAGTTAGGGAGAACGGCGCTACGCCCGGGTTTCGGGAGGAGTCGTCAGAGTTTTGGTATGTCTTTATATTTATTCTTGTAAGACTTATGCTTTAATATATTTTATCTTCTTTATTTACTTTTATGCCTAGTATTTAATTGGTTAGTATAGTTATTATACTTTAGCATGGGATCTCCATCTGTATTAGATGCTCTGGTTATAGATCGTGACTAGAGTAGTATTCTTTAGCATAGACATGGTGTCTAGGCTAGGGTTTACCTGAGGTTACGCCCATCTCTTACGGTTAGTTGTGGTAGCCTCTAGAGGTGACAGCTCTTTAGGTCTTCGTATTCCACCACGTCGGACTTGGTGTTTCGTAGAGCTTTTCGCAGCCTTACCCAGCTACCCTCTTCCCAGTCTTGTTCGAGAGTTGGATAGGTACTGTTGCTCCAAAGTGTTATTATGTGATTACTTTATCTACCATGAATTAGTTATATAGAACCAAAGTAATATAGAAGTATTCAGGAACCATGAGTTCTTCCGTTGTTCTCTCACTTTAGCTATCTACTCTTTTATCATAGAATTCTCCTGTGTGTGTGTGTCATATATACATAATTCATACCATATATCATTTACCCCCTACTTTAGTCTAGTTAGTGTATTAAGTTAGTAGATACATGATGGTGAACTATCAATCTCTTTAACCAATATTTCCCAGTGGTAAAATATAAATAACGATACCTGGAATACTCCCGGTAAAATACTACAATGGTTTTCTGTGCGCTTGCGGAATCCTTTATAATTTAATTGTGCATAAGAAATACCAATAAATATTTTTGGTGCCGTTACTGGGGATAGGGATTTACGTCTATTTCTAATAGCGACGTTAGAAATGTCAACAAACATTTTTGACGCCGTTGCCGGGGAAACAATTGGCATAAAGATTTTGATATTGATCTTGATATCTACTAATCTAGTCTGCTACTAGCTTTAGTAGGATTACCCCTGTGTTTGTTGAGTTGTGAAATAAGTAGGAAATCAATTGTTCAACCTTCTGGTGATATTTCACAAGAACAAGACAAGGGAGATATTAAAGAATTTAGGGTGCCTAAACATTCATGATCCATCAACAATGAAGCCCTGCTATCTCACAGACACTGCGCTAATCACAAATACTATTGTGAGTCATGGTAAGTATGATCAAGAAAGGTGAGATAGTCTTGCCCATAGACTTAAAATTTGATGAGTAGTTATCCTATTGCATCCACTGCATGTTCACTTTAAACAATCCATGCATCTGCTTCATCTTATATCAAATGCACAGCATGTTTAGTTTCTTGCACATATGTATGTCACTTGCATCTCTACTTAAAAAAATGAAAAAAAATAATACTCTCACCATACATGATCATGCTTCCATCTCTATTTGAGTAAATCTCCATGTGCTCCCATGCTATCTACATTCGCTATAGTATATGTTTAGGCTTTGAAGTACCTTCGTACATCTCTTAAATGAAGCATGGTGCTTAGTTGAAGAGTGGTGATCTTATTTTCAAAAGGCTTTTAACCTAAGTGCTTGATTAAAATGCCTTCATAAATTGAATTAGACATGGTGTCTAGGTTGATTTTTGAGCCGATAGTATACTGTAGTAGATATTGGATATTTTATTGGACTAACCCCTGTAGGAAACTATTAAATTCAATTCGGGTAAGTCAAGAGATAAACTCACATTAGAGATAAATCAAGGCATGTAATGATGTCCAATAACTTTGCACAAAAGGAAGATAGCTCATTCTCTATGGAAGAACCGTAAGTATCAAAGTTTATATATTTAATCCTTTGTTGCAAGTTATCTTTGCCTTGAACCATATAAAAGTGCAGCTACCAACAAAATTTTTAAAAGAAATCTATGCTAAAGTAATCCTAAAAGCCCATCCTTTCATTAGCATAGATGAAATCCACATAAACTTTATGACCATAACCCACATCCCAAACTTGTTGCTATCCTTCGGGTATGTGTCCACTAACGTTTGCAGGAAAGAAAGAATAAATGTCTTATCATGGTTCAAAAAGGAAGGAGAACAAGTGTATAGAAAAGGCTAAGATAAAAAGAATCAATGTAAGAACATTTCAACACCTTCTACACTTCACCATGATAGTGGATCAATCACTCTGTAAGACATAAGGTGCATTTATCCAAGCTTCATGCAACTTTAAATTATATTTAACATCTTATACCACGTTGTTAATTGTCTTGGTTATCCATAACTTATGCTTAATTTGCTAAAACTTAAAATAAATAAAATACTCTTTTGATTCACCTACATATTCTTGGTTCTATCTCTAGTCTTTTGAACTTCCTTAGTCTATTATGACTATGCTTTAGAATATTACTTAAACATTATAACATCAAAGCATATTTGTATAAGAATTTGGCTGTATATATAGACTATCCTCTCCTGTATAAAAATATTTAAATCATATTAGGATATTTCATAGAATCAAATCAAGGTTAGAGGTATTCTTCAAAATTATATCTTTGCCTTTAACCTTATTGGAAAATTTGAAGTAATGGTGAATCATTTAAAACATGAGCTACAAATTAATCTTTAACTACTTGGCAAACACTATCCACACTTTAAATAGATAGTATATTCCTTCGGGTATGTGTTGTCTACTAATCCCTTGCAGAGAAGAAATAATGAGAGAAGCAGAAGTTTGGAAGAGTAAGAAAGGACTACAACATATGAGGCAAAATGCAATTGATCAACTCAAGCTATAAAGAAGGAAAAAGACCATTTAAAATCATCTATCCTTTACTACATGGTGTCATCATGCTCTAGTAATAAAGGTAACATCTTAAAGGTAAGTGGTCATCATTTCCTCTTGATCGTGGACTACACACCATAGCACTATTCTCTTGATCTCAATCTTAACCAAATAAGCTCAAATATGATATATCTTATTTTGGAAGATGATAGTCATCTTGTTAATCTTGATAATTTATAAAGATGAACAATCCTTTCATAGGTTAAGTAGCTCCAATCCTTTATCTCATAAGCTTAAATATCATATTTATACTTTTGATATTCTCACCTAAGATATAAATGTACAATGTAAAAAGACATCAATCTTATTGTGCCTAAGGTTAGAGAATGAATAAATTTTTAGTTCTGTTGGTGTTTTCCCACCAATAGAGCTCCTGCACTTGATTTCTACCTTATCTTTATAAGCAGAACACACTTCAAGCAATGTATGGAGAGATTCCCTAAATTCTATAAGTGGGAGTTCTAAACTATTAACAAGGATGCACATAAGATTGGCTTCAAAATGCTAACAAAAAGAAAGGAAGAAGGTGGCACCACCATTGGAAACGCCACTAGTGGAGACTCCACCCCAATCCTTATCCTTAGAAGTAAACCGAAGTACTCGATCAATGAACTACTGCAAGGAGGAGTCTAGTGCGGAGGACTCAAAACATCGAACCCTCGCCGTAAGGTAACATCAGTAGCTATCCATATTTACTTTCTTACATTGCATGATTTATTCTCTTTTTACCATATTTACTTTTCTACATTAGTACTACATAGAAAATAAAAATAAATATATATATAAATAGATATGCATTAGGTTGCATTCATGCATCTTAAAAAAAACCTTAAGCCCCATATAAAACCCTTGTGTCGGGGACCAAGATACGGGCCCCCTAAAGAAAGCCCAACAAACGCAAAACTCGGCCCAACAGGCCTCCCACCGCTCCACCTGGACCGCATCACCAGGAGCAGGAACGCGACCTCAAGCCCATCCGGGCCAAGTCCGCAAG
>JADLZL010001278.1:0-22471 GCA_015844335.1 Chrysopogon serrulatus
CACCCAAAAATTACATAGAAATATCATTTTTTAATAAACAATATATGAAAGAATTAGGAATTTTCACACCACCAAATACAACTCCATCCAATATGTATATACTAAGTAGTGTTCACATAGACTTGGGATAAATAATTAGGTTATGTGGGCTAAATTGATTATGATAGTTAGTTAATTATTGCGGGTATTTTTTTTACCCGGGTACGCTGGTATGGGTAGTATACATCCATACCCGTACCCGCGTCCCGATGGGTAGAGGATTTCTTCCAAGAACACACCCGCGGGTAGAAAAATTCGCCCATACCCGTGTCTTAATCGGGTAAAACCCGTCGGGTACTCGGGTTTCGGGTACCGTTGCCATCTTGAGGCCGGGAGGGGGGGCGCCCACGCTTTGGGTGGGCTCCATGGCTTGCCTTAGGCTCAAGTGTAATCAGATCAATCAAGAAAGAATTAGACAAAGGCTCTCTACCCTCTCCTCTCTCTCCCCCTAGCTGGCCGCCTCCTCTCTCCCTATCCCTACGCCACCGCACGCCGCCGCCCCTCCGAACCCTAGGGCGCCGCCGCCCTAGCCGCCCATCGCCGCTGCCTCCTCGCCGTCGCTGTTGTAGCCCATCCACCTTACTCGGCGTGCTGTTACAATTAATCTAAGGTATTAACATATATTGATTAAAAAACGCTAAATATCTTGATTTTTTGGTCAGAGGGTGTAATATCACGTTGTTGACGAGGTCGAGAGGTGAGACGACAGGTCGGCGACCGGTTGGGACGACGTTTGGGTTGCCCTGCCGGACCCTGCGTTTAGTTTAGTTCGGGGATATAAATACTCACGACGGAGGTGACAACTTTGTGATTGGATAGGCTGTCAGCGTTAGTTTTTTCATACTCCTCCATACAGATTTTTCTGATCAGATAATGTAGTAGTACGTCCTTGACAGGGCCAACCAGAGTCCAGAGCTCGAGACACACGACAGGACAGTAGCGTACAGTCCTTTTGGTCAATGGGGGCCGTCCTGGTCATAAACGAAAAACGAATCCTGCCGCGTGCTGCGCAAATTCTGCATCTACATCTACCTTGGCTGTGACGGCGATCCTCGGCTTCTGCTCTCGCCATCAGCCGACTCTCATTAACACCAAAATATCCAACTAGTGGCTGCTGACTATTGAGTAGTCCAATTAATCCGATCGCAGGAGCATGCATCTCAATGAAAGAAAACGAGGGTGAGAGAAGCGTAACCCGTGGCGTCAGTCACCGGCCGGCTCCCCGGTTTTCCCCCTGCCGACTCGCGGCTGTTTCGCTCTCGCGTGGATGGAATGCCCGTGTGACGTGAGCTCCTTCCCCAGCGAAGCCGTCCGTCCGTGCGTCGTCAGCCATTGCCGCAGGCGTTTTACCCGGCCGGCGGCGCCTTTGCTTTGCTCCGGTGAAATTTTCCTGGGTTAGGTTGGCATTGACGGCTTCCACGGCGCGTCGCGCCATGGCGTCCCCCTTATTTCCCCGCAAGAGAGAAAGCACTGGCGTGGCTTGGACAAAGTGCTGCGCGACAAAAATGGATTTGACAAATTCGACCCCGCTGAGTTTTGTTTTGCACAAGGAAAGCAGGAAAATGATTTTAGTTTCCGGCAGCCGGCGAAAGTTAAAAGGTGCGTTTCTTTCTTTACCTAGTCAACTGATGAGACAAATACCAGAATGTGACCTCGGCGCAAACGCACCAGTGCCCAGAATATTCAGAGGGCCGAGTGCCTAGCAAAAGAAAAGGTCACTTGCTACCCGTTGATGGGGTTCAAGTTGGATAGTTGGACGGCAGTGGGCGCAAACAAGTTAAACATTCTGGTTTGACATATGAAATGAATCATAGAGTATACTTGCTCCTCTTCCTCCTCGCAAGGATCATGCCGATACTGGAGAGCTTGTCAACCTCGAGGAGACCAAAGGAAAACAGGAAACTGCAGCAAAGTGGACCAACAGGTTTTACTTTTAGTTTGTGCACAGGGTTTGCGGCATTAGCATGCAGTAGTTAATTAAGAGTGAGGATGAGGTCTAATATAGAAAAGTAAACCTATGTCGTGTATACAATATTGTGACTATCCGTTGACCGGTCTTTTAAGATAAATAACCATAAATATTATGATGATTTATGAAATAACAGAGAAATGTTGATAAAATACCAGAGAAATGCCGATTCATAAAGTACCGGAGATATGCAAATTGTAATGGACTGTCAATGTCACAACGATTTGCCAACACGATGGTGGAAAGAGCAGATCTTACAAAGCCATAGCACAAAGATATTGGTTTTTTTAAGGGACCACAAGATTTGGTGTTGAATCTATTAGAAGAAGGATTAAGTCCACTTTTGGCCCCTGAACTATTTCGGTTGATCGATTTTAACCCTGAACTGCAAAACCGTTTACTGCGCGCACCCGTCGTACCGTTGCGGCTCGGTTTCAGCACCTGGGCGGTTTCGCGCTGACGTGTGGGCGGTTTTCACTGGCCACCGTGGCATGGCCGGCCACGTTGGACAGCCGAGGTGGCCACGCGCGCCTAAAGGACCAGACCGGCCCACCACTCTCCCCCCCCTCTCATTTCCCCCTCACCGGAACCCTAGCATCCTTCGGCCGGCGGCGCCGCCGCCGCCCGCCGCCGCCCGAACTCCGCCCGCCTCGGATCCCGCGGTGATGTCGACGTCATCCGGATCCGGCCCGGCGTGGTGGGCAACCTCAAGACGATCTTGGCGCCGTCCCCCGCAAGGCCGACGAGCTCGTCGCCCATCCCATATCGCCGAGGGAATACTTGGGAGTATTCCCCCGATGTTCTTTGCAAATGCGGTGCCAAAGCTGTGCAGTACATCTCTTGGAGTGACCTAAACCCCGGTTTGAGATACTTGAAGTGCGCCCGAGCTAGAGTAAGTTGCATTGTTGGTTCTCTATTTGGTTCAAGTTTAGTTTTCAATCGATTAGTGAGTGTTCGAGGTACAGTGTCCTGGATTTGTGATGCATGTTTGTGCATGACTTGTTTCGTAGGATGGTGGCTGTGATTTTTGGCAATGGGTGGATGACCCAGTAACTGGGTATTGGAAGGATTTGCTGCTTGACCTGCGTGATGCTGTGAAGTACTGGAAGAATGAGACTTTGCAAGGTGAACTCAATATGGAAGCAGCAAGACGTGAGATTGCAAGGTTTCAGGTTGAGAAAGTGGAGGATGCAAGGCGGTTGGCAGCTTCTAGAACTGACAATCAGAGAATGCATGAGCAGCTTGAAGCAGCAGTTAAGGGCAAAGAAGAGAGGGAGGCAATGTTAGCTGCAACTAGGTCTGATGTTGCTCTTCTGCAATTTGAAATACAGATGTCTGTTCAAGCAAGGGGTCAGTTAGAGCTTAGGATTGCCACACTGCAGAAGGAGAGGAAGATGTTGATGCTCTGTCTGTGTGTCTTAGTTGGTGTACTGGCTATTTTCAGCATGGCTATCAGTGTTTAAGTCTCTGTGTCAATGTCTATCTAGGTGAACTGTGTAATTGTATGTATGTATCTGTAGTTGCTGTTGAACTGGTAGTTGCAGATGGTGTAAGAACTAGTAGTTGCAGTTGCTGTTTGGCAATGAACCATCTGTCATTGTTTTGGGTTGTGTAAGAACTAAGTTTATGGCATGATGAATGACATCGGTTTGTCGGTGCATTGGTTGTTCACAAGTTCAATGCATATTGTTAGATCGACATATCCAGGCATTTAAGTACAAACATGCATCACCATAACTATTTAAGAATAAATAGAAATCCATAACCATGATTCCAAATTCAAACATACATAGTTCATGACGCCAACTGACACACAAACACATAGTTCAGAACAGGACTAAATGGCTACAAGCCATGGTTCATGACCAGCTTACAAACATGACAAACATTGACATAGTTCATTACATAGTTCATGACAAACATTGACATAGTTCATTCAGTTGCTCAATGGTCTGGCCCAGGCAGGAACAAAGTACTGGAACCTCCAGCATTGGAAGTAGCTGCACTTGGTCCCCCTTCTCTTGTTCTTTTTCTTTTCCTTCCTGCTGAAGCTGACACAACCAGTTTACTATTGGATGGCCCTGAGACCTGAACAGTTGCTTCTGAATGTTTTCCTAATATCCCTGCAACAATGGCTTTAAGGGTGACCTTTGCCTGTGCACCTTCTTGCAGTGTTGTTGAAAACCTAGCTGTTGAGCACATGGTCTGTTTTCCTTGCTGCAACACAAAGAAACTGCATTACTTCGACATACAAAGTTTACAACTATGGACATAGGTAAAGTACTTGTAACAAGAAAACTTACATGGCCCTCAATAGATAATTGAGAACAGTGCCTTTTGGAACTTTCACTGCTAGTTGATGTGCCTCTTTTCCTCTTGGATTGTGAAGCAGCAGTTGTATGTGATGCACCCCCACTGCCTCTTACTGGTTGTGATTCCTGAGTTGGCTGGGAAGCACCATCAGTTCTCCTACTACGCTGAGAAGCATTACCACTAGGCTGAGAACCAGCACTTGGTGGAGCAGATCCAGTCCTCTTACTACATGTAGTTTTGTTGTGCCCAATGCCTTTACACTCCTTGCACCTCATGACTATGCCTTTTTTGCTTAATTTGCCCCTGGTTGGCTTCTTTTTTTCACCATCTTCTCTCTTCCTCTCCTTCTTTGGTCTACCTGGCATCCTTACATATTTGGGGGGCAATGGCTTGTTCCTCTCAGATGTAGGCCAGAAAGCTCTACCTTCAACTAGCTGCAAGCAGTGTGCATATGTCTTGTTGTATTCTTCCACAAAGTAGCATTTGGCAATGAAATCATCCAAAGACCTAGATGCATAGTACACACAAGATATGGCATGGGGACAAGGCAGACTGCACAACCGCCAAGACCTAAAAGAGCATGTCTTCTCATCCAAGTTTACAGTGAATCTATGATCCCGTGTCTGTGACTTCATAGCAATTGTCCCCATTGCCGATGGCATGGCAATATCCACTAGCAGTGATGTATGTCATCAACTTCTTGTAAGTGTTTGGACAGATTTGCCCAGTCCATCTTGCAGCCTTGCTCCTGTTTTCCTGGATCCTAACCATTACTTGGCGCCTAATACCCTCCAGCATACTTATGATGGGAAGAAATCTTGATTTCAGGATCCAGTGATTGAAGCATTCACACATGTTATTGTCCACGTAATCACGTAAAAGAGCCCAACTTAAACCAAGCCCCGCTCCAATGCTCGCCCTTGGTTCATGATTGCATCAAGCACCCCTTGGTGTCTTTGCTTTCAGCTTGTTTAAGTTATAATTGAATAAATTCATAGATGAGGATTTTGCACACCTCCAAAACATCTTCTCGCCGGTCCTTGTTAGTGAATTTCTTCCCCAGTTAGCATAGATGTGCCTAGCATACATTCTATGCTTAACTTTTGGTGCCCACTTATTTCTTGCATTGATGAGCCCTTTTGTCGGGTCGGATATGAAGACCCGGCCTTCATCATCACCAAACTTCAAATCTGTGCTAAGGAGTGCTAGGAAAAAATCCCATGAATCCTTTGTCTCTCTTTCTACAACAGCCCAAGCTATGGGGTACATCTGGTTGTTAGCATCTCTGCCCAGTGCACACAGGAGTTCACCATTGGTCAGACCTTTGAAGAAGCATCCATCTAGACCAATGACTTTTCTGCAACCAGCAAGAAAACCTTTCTTACAAGCATCAAAGCATACATAAAACCTCATGAAGGTTGGCTCTGGCTCATCTGGGTCAAGCTTCACCACAACAGTGCTACCAGGATTGCTTCTAAGCAGCTCCAACTGATAGTCAAATACCATAGCATACTCTCCCTTGGTTGCATCATACATCCTCTGCATTACAATGGCCTTGGCTCTTTTAATCTTAGAAGTGCTGACATCTGCAAACATTTGTTCTTGAATTGTTTCTCTCATACTCTCTATAGACCACTGGGGGTTGGCCTTGATCAATTTCTTATATTTGTCTGCAATTCTCCTACCAGTGACTAGGGAATTATCCCTCCTAGGTGGGCATGTGTGCACATCTTTGTATGTCACTAGTTGCCAGCTCTGTCTTGTGGATGACTTAGACAGGTGGACCACCCAAGGACAGTTTGGCCATGAACAAACTGCCCTACACTTAGCAGCCTCATTCTTCACAAACTTAATGCACTTCCTATTTGCAAGACCATATTGGATGACAGCCTCTCTAAACACAGATTTGTCACTAAATGTCATGCCAAGAGTGAAACTGGGGACTGCTGCAGTACCATCAAACCTAGGGAACTCCCTCTTCTTCTTAGTCACCTCTCCATCTGCTGTGTCATCAAATGAATCATCTGATCCATCTGAGTCAACACTTTGTTCAGAGTCATCATTCACTTCACTAGGCAATGGATTGGATGGTTTCAGATGCTCCACATTGACTTCATTCCCCTCATAATCTAGCACCACCATACCTTTGGCCTTCAGTTTTTTCTTCAACTCATTCAGTTCAACTCTAATTTGGTCAGCCTCATCATCTTGTTCACTGCTGTCATCATCACCAGGCATGTACTCAGGATCTGTATCACCATCCCCATCATCAACATCTGAGTCAACATCTGAGGGCTCCTCATCCTGGATAGGAGTTGAATCATTGAGTGAGACTTCTTGAAAAACAGCCTTCTTTGCTTTTGAATTTGATCCTTTTGAATTGGACCCTTTTGAATTGGGTGATCTAATCCAGTCCAAATACTTACTACATTGTGCTAAATCCTTACGCACTTGTTCCGGAGAGGAGAAATCCTTCCTACAAGCTACCACCCTATCGGATCGGCGGCAAGATTCACTACAAGAAGCTCCACAAATATGTCAGCTGCCCTATCCTCACCAACAGTTTCACACATTTGCATACAAGCCTGATCATCTACCAACACTCTTAGCCCACTCAGTAAATCCTTCCCAGGGAATAGCCAATGCAGCATCACTGGGTCTGTTGGATTGTAATGGTCCCTTAGATAACCTTGCACTTCTGGCAGAGACATTTTATCACGCTCAATGAATGACAGCTCTTCCTTTTCACCAAGATAATGAAGCTTCTTCCCATCATTCTTGAACTCACCACCAAAGTGAAATCGCACAGCAAGAAATTCGGAAGGATCCATTCCTAAACACAACAGCGGATAATACAACCTCAGTTCAGAGGATCTAAGTACACACAGCAAACAACTACTATGATACATCTACTTCGCTAACCTACCAAGCAAAACTAGGATCCGCAAAACTATCTCAACCCAATCTAAAAAATCAAGCAGCTGGTTCGGTTTCACTCGTACCTGCTGGTCTCCGCCTTCTCCGTTTCAAGTACATGAACGCCGTAAAGCGAGGGAGATTAGGGCCCCTGGGAGGCGAGCGGAGTTCGGGCGGGGGCGGCGGCGGCGCCGCCGGCCGAAGGATGCTAGGGTTCCGATGAGGGGGGAAATGAGAGGGGAGGGAGAGTGGTGGGCCTGGCCTGGTCCTTTAGGCGCGCGGCCACCTCGGCCTGTCCAACGTGGCCGGCCATGCCACGGTGGCCGGCTGAAAACCGCCCACACGTCGGCGTGAAACCGCCAGTCTTTGAAACCGAGCCGCAACGGTACGACGGGTACGCCGCTGATAAACGGTTTTGCGATTCGGGGTTAAAATCGATCAACCGAAATAGTTCAGGGGCCAAAAGTGGACTTAATCCTTAGAAGAATGATTTTTTTTAAAAAAAGGTAAATAGCTATGTTTGTCTTTAAACTATCATCCGAGGCTCAATTTGATCCCTTAAAGTGATCACTTTAGTCCTTAAATGTTGGAGTTTTTGTGTCAATCTTGTCGATCCTCCTTCCCGGCTAGCGGGACATGCCATTGCTTTGAGCAACAAGATTGGCTACCCGAATGTCACCGCTGATGAGCTTGGCGATCTGCACCTCTATAATCTCGAGCTAGTCCTGGAGGAGGATGAGTGTCACAGAACCGCCCAATTTATAAAAGCATAAGTGCAAAAACCACTAGCCACGCAAGCAATTAGCACACTTAAGCCCTTATAAACCCGGTAGTCCAGAAATCTCAAAGGATTTCAAACCAAACATCATCAACCAAGATCGTACAAGTTTAGCGTCACCATTCACACGTTACAACAGTTCACAAATAGCTCGATAATATCAGAGTGCAGAAATAAAAGTTATTACAAACCAAGTCTCCATTTAGGCAACAAAAACAAAGTAGTTTTAAAGGCTCAACCCAACACACACTTTAAGTTTAGTACAGTGCCAGCTGACAGTCAATCCACCAAAAGCAGTTGGGGAGAATACTAAGAATGACCTTGCCCTTTGGTCTTTCAATCCACTGGATAAAGACAGGTCTCGCAGTACCCGTGGAAGGCATGCCCGTCTACACAAACAACAAGCGGGAAAAACCCTGAGTACGAGAAGGTACTCAGCTAGACTTACCCGACTGACTTAAAATAAAAGACTCCAAGGAGTATGACAGGCTTTATCAGAGGATAGCTCGACTCATTTTGCAGAAAAGCAGTGGTAACCATTTTATAGTGACAGCTCAGCTTAATCATTCCTATTTATGCTAAGTAAGCACCTATACTAAGCATCATTATAGTATATTATTCATGATTAAGCAATCAAGTAGTATCCATAATCATAACACCTTAATTCATCATCATCATTAACCACATTCCATAATCATTACTACGATGGTGTAGCTCAAGTCAAGTGTTCACTGTCACGGAACGATGGCGATTCGAATCGATTACTACTGAGCTCAGGGGGTATTCCTCACACAAACCACACTCACCCGCTAAAGTGAGCTACAGGTCACCGTGGCACATATCCGGGAAGAAACGCGGTTTTGACTGGAACCACCGTACCCAGGGGCCGTCCGACTGCCTTAGCCAGCCTTGCTGGACCTCGGACTTACTCTTCACGCCCCCGTGGTCCCCCATCCATCTCCAATACGGTGCGAACGGATCGAGAGCCGGTCTGAATAGTGTTAGGCTTCGCGGTCGGAACGACTTATCCGGCCAGCTAAGTGTGAGGCATGCGTTCAACATGACTCGAGGGACACGCAACGGCACGGTCCTTAATCGACACAGACGGAATCACTATGGTCCGAAACCCCATAAGACTCCGTCCGGTCTCCATTTATCACAATTATAATCATTAACCATATGATATCAACATAAGCTCTTTCATCAATCATAAGTAACCACCTATACTCGCGGATGATGATGAAATCACCCGACTTCTACCGTCTAAGCAAGCTAAGCCATTAACTCGGCCCCCTAGACTAGCGGGGGTAATTCAAGGCGGGGATAATTCAAAGGTAATTCAAGGAACAACGGTTACACACAACTCCTATACCTAATGCATCAATCATAAAGCATAATTAGACTGTTAGAAAGCATAGGTAAGTAATGCTCCGGGGCTTGCCTTGCTCAAAGGTGCTGGCGTAGTGATTCGGGCACTCAGGCAATTCCTCTTCTTCCTCTCCTACGGGGACCTCCTATTGCTGGTCCTCCTGCAGGCTCTCCTCAATCTCCAAACCTTAGGGCTCCTCCTGCGAACCTCGTATGATGCAATGCACGGTATAAACATAAGGAATGCATAGGTGCGATGCTCATGAAGGAAGATGATTAACATTTTATTTTAACAGAGTAGGTGCATATCTCCTCTCTACTAACAACCTAATTCATTTTATTGAGTATGTGCATATCTCTTCTCTAAACAATTAGAAAAGGATATAAAGAAGGTGGGTATGCACACACACATACACACAACATGTGCATAAAAGAGAAGTAACACTACTTATAAGTCAAACATCACATTTCTGATATGGTACTGCATAACATGACCAGCAAGCAAAACATAATTAAAAGTGCCCAAAAAGCAATATAGAACTTATTAAAACCATTAATTCAAAGCCTTATCATTTCATGTGAATTTAAGGGCTTGAACTGTGACCTCTGTCTCAATAGTCCATAAAATTCTACAAAAATTACAGTAGCTACATCATGCCAACAGAGACTCATGATAAAATTTTCATCATATTTCATAGCATATCATGGCCTACACAAAAATAACAAGCAACAGGACAGTAATGCACATTTAATTACTTTGTATAGTGAAAAGTGTTAAACAACAGATTTCATATTTTTCTTGGACACTTCTTAGCATGAGAGAAGTCATAAAAAATTACCAGGTCATAACTCCTCATAATTAATTTACTAAAAATCATTCAAGAATCAGCCAGAATTGAATTTAAATCATATTCCAGTATTTTTACACTGGAACTACATGGCATATATTTTTCCTAGAAAGTACATCTCTAACAAGTCTAACAAACAAGAATCACATTTTTTCTGAGCAATATACAATTTATTATGCATTTACATAGATTTCAGCATTTATAGCAATTAAATAAATCTATACAGAAGTATCACCAAAAAATGCATTTCATATTTTTCACAGATAGATCTACTTACAAGAAACCTAGCAAAATAAGTTTCATCAAATTTGGATCACATTTGCTCAAGTTATGAATTTAAAACCAATTCAAAGCATTTTTTGGAAAAGAATAAAACTAAAATCCGAAACCCTAATGCTACGTGCACCCGGTCCAGTGGACCAAGAGCCGCTGACACGCGGGCCCGGTGGGTCAACGGCCCCACCGGTCGGCGGGCTGAGAGCGAGCCGGCGTTGACCGGCCCTAGCTCCTGGGGCGGTGAGGCGGCTGCCGGCGTCAAGGGCACCGACATGCTCCCCTCACCGAGCCGTACCAGCCGGTGGTGTTGGTTGCGCGGGAGGTGGTGGGAGTCGGAGCCGGCGACGAAGCGGCGGCGCCACGGTGGCCCGTGCAGCGCGGGCGGCCGGCGGCCATCCGGTGTGTGGTGTGGCGCAGATGAGGCGCGTCGGCCACGCGGCAAGACGGCGGCCGCGACGGCAGCGGCGTGGTGGCGCTCGAGCCCTGGCCGGCCGGGCCCACGGTGGCGCTGGGCGTGCGGGCGTGGGCGTGGGCCGTGGGCGAAAACGCCTGCCGGTTTGCGGTGATCTTTTTTTTTGAATTTAAAATTGGAACCAGAGCAAAAACACAAGTTTTGACAAATTTGCAAGCTTTTTTATGAGATGGTCCATTATTGTAGAACTTTTCAAACTGAACAACTTTTATTTAAGGCTTGAGTCAAAATTCCAAATAGATTTTGAATTACAAATTCATTTTGAATTAAGGGCATGTAAAAAGGAATTTTTTAATTATTTTCTTTTGCTCCAAAATGCACCAAATCTTTTACAAGAAATTTTGTTACAACTTTTCAAAATGCTGGGCAAGTGAATCCAAACTTGATCAAGTCATTTGCAAGGCAATTAATTAACTAATTAAACAAGCAAGCAAGCAATTAAGAATTTAAATGCAAAGCACATGAAATGATAATGCATTTAGGGTTTAATGCTTGATGATGCTTATGCCATGATAAATGATGATTAAGTTAATTAATTAGGTGACTAATGCAAGCTTAACACTTGAGGTGTTCTGACCCTCCCCCCTTAAAGAAATCTCATCCCGAGATTTAGGGTTACTAACCAGTTTTATGGAATTCGGGATTAACTTCTTTCGGGTAATCCTCGGTTTCCCATGATACATCTCTATCATCATGGTAGCTCCACACGACCTTGTAAGTGTGCACCAAGCGATTCCGAGTAACTCTTTCCTTGCTATCCACGATTCTCACAGTGTTTTTTTCCTTATAAACCAAGTCGGATGCTAGCCTCAACTCTTGCTCATCGACTCTTTCTTTGGTACACGCAAACATTTCTTCAAGCGAGAGACGTGAAAGACCCGGAAAGATAGTACCCATTGACTCCCAGAATCGTAGCTTGTAAGCAACTTCACCTTTCTTCTCGAGGATTTTGTACGGTCCTACATACCTTGGTGCAAGCTTTCTTTTGGCCCCAAACCTTTGTGTACCTTTGATTGGAGAAACTCTTAGGTAAACATAATCACCTACTTCAAAAGAAAGGGGTCTTCTTCTATTATCGGCATAATTCTTTTGTTGGGACTGTGCAGCTTTCATGTGTTCTTGAATAATTCGAACTTTCTCTTCGGCTTTGGGGACAAAGTCAATACCGTAGTATCTTCTTTCTCCCGCTTCGACCCAATTCAACGGAGTCCTACATTTCCTGCCATACAAAGCTTCAAACGGTGCCATCTTGATACTCTCTTGATAACTGTTGTTATAGGAGAACTCAGCTAGAGGTAGCCAAGACTCCCATGAACCCTTAGCAGATAGCACACATGCTCTCAACATATCTTCAAGAACTTGATTAAGTCTTTCGGTCCGACTGAAGTCCGAGGATGATAAGCGATCTTTGTGCGAAGAACTTCGGTTCCCATGCCTTCATGCAAGCGAGTCCAAAAGTGAGCAGTAAACTGTGGTCCTCTGTCGGACACGATGGTCTTGGGTACACCATGCAAATGAACAATCTCAGCAATGTAGAGGTCAGCATACTGAGGTGGTCTGTAGGTAGTCCTGACGGGTAGGAAGTGAGCGGACTTGGTTAACCGATCGACGATCACCCAGATTGAATCATTTCCCTTTTGTGAAGTCGGCAAACCTGTGATGAAGTCCATGCTGATGTCACCCCATTTTCATGCAGGTACCGGTAGAGGATTCAGTAAACCTGCCGGCTTCATGTGAATGGCCTTAACACGACAACAAGTATCGCATCGGGCCACATAAGCTGCTATTTCTTTCTTCATTTTGGTCCACCAGTATCGAGGTCTCAGGTCATGATACATCTTGTTGCTTCCAGGGTGAATGGATAGCTTGGAAAGGTGGGCTTCATCCATCATCTTGTTCTTGAGTTCACGGTCCTTCGATACGACAAGACGGTTGTCGAACCAAAGTACACCATTATCGTCGAGCCTAAAATGTGGAATTGGTTTCTTCTTCATTCTTTCTTTGAGGTAATAGATACCAGGATCGGTCTTTTGGCCTTCAATAATCTGTTGATCTAGGAAACACTGAACTTGGATATTGTGCATGACTGCAGGATGCAACAGATTAAACCCGTCTTCAAATAATGGTTCTACAGCATGGTGATGTGACTTGCGGCTCAAGGCATCTGCAACCACGTTTGCCTTGCCAGAATGATAGTGTACTTGCAAGTTGTAGTCTTTGATCAACTCTAACCATCTTCGCTGTCTCATGTTGAGCTCGGGCTGAGTAAAGATATACTTGAGACTCTTGTGATCGGTGTAAATATTGCACACATTTCCCAATAGATATGCCTCCAAATCTTCAAAGCATGGACAACGGCTGCTAACTCCAAGTCGTGAGTTGGATAGTTGACTTCATGTGTCCTTAGTTGTCGTGAAGCATAAGCAATGACTCGGCCATCTTGCATTAACACACAACCCAAACCAATTTTTGATGCGTCGCAATACACATCAAAAGGCTTCTCAATATCTGGCTGTGTCAGAACAGGGGCAGTGGTTAGCAATTCTCGCAAGGTGCGAAAAACTGCTTCACACTCCTCTGTCCAGACAAACTTGTGATCTTTTTATAGCAGACTTGTCATCGGCTTGGCTATCTTAGAGAAATCTGGAATGAAACGGCGATAATACCCTGCCATTCTAAGAAAGCTCCGAACTTCATGAACTGACGTTGGTGCCTGCCAGTCCATGACCTCTTGTACCTTGTCTAGGTTAACTAAAATACCATTCTCAGATATGATGTGACTAAAGAAAGCAACTTTCTTTAGCCAAAACTCGTACTTTTTAAACTTGGCATACAGCTTATGCTCTCTAAGTCCGGTTAACACAACCCTCAAATGCTGAGCATGTTCTTCTTCATTTGCAGAGTAAACTAGAATATCATCCAAGAATACAATCACAAACTTATTCAATTCTAACATAAAGACTGAATTCATTAGATACATGAAGTATGCAGGAGCATTTGTTAAGCCAAAAGACATAACAAGATACTCATACAACCCGTATCTAGTAACGAACGCAGTCTTATGCACATCTGACGGTCGAATCTTAATCTGATGATACCCTGACCTCAAGTCAATCTTGGAAAACACCTTAGCTTTGGACAACTGATCAAACAAAATATCAATCCTCGGAAGAGGATATTTGTTCTTGACTGTTACGGCGTTGAGTGGCCGATAATCTACACATAGCCTCAAAGAATGATCTTTCTTCTTCACAAACAGAGCGAGAACAACCCCACTCGGATGTACTTGGCCCGATAAAACCCAACTTGTTAATCTCAAACAAGCGCTTCTTTAACTCGCTAACTCATTGGGTGGCATACGGTATGGTCTCTTGGATATCGGTCTTTGTACGGGTAGAAGGTCGATTGCAAACTCAATCTCCCTATCAGACAGTAACCCAGGCAAATCTTCAGGAAAAACATCAGGAAACTCACAAACCACTGGAATCTCAGAAAGAGAAGAAGCTTAAATAGCATAGGTCAACTTGGTCATGTCTGCAACCCAAGGCAATAATACCTAGAAAGTGCCATCACTACAAGGATCCTTCAGGGTAACTGTTCTATTCCCCGTATCAATGACCACTTGCTTATCCTTCATCCAATTCATTCCCAAGATAACATCCAATGTCAAACCAGGCATGACTACCAAGCTAACTCTAAAGCACTTGCTGCCCATAGAAAGAGTTGCTCCCTCAAGCAATTGGTTAGATATGACTTCCGCACTAGCGGAACTTATACGGTAGCCAAACTCTAATTGCTTAAGTTCTAGCTCATGTGACCGTGCATATGCTTGACTCATAAAAGAATGCGATGATCTAGAATCAAACAAAACAACTGCAGGGTGTTGGTTGATAAGAAACGTACCCGCAGTAACTGGTTCTCCTTCGAGGATCTCATCCACGGTGGTGTGGTGCACACGAGCTGGGTAGGTTGCCTGCTTCTTGGGGTAGGGGCAATACTTGGCAAAATGACCCATCTGATTGCAGTTGAAGCACGGGCCCCTTACGGCTGGTGCTGCGGCCGTTGAACCATCCGTCTTGGCTCGAGCTTGTGGGGCAGGAGGCCGATACGCCCTCTGGTTCTTCGAGGGTGGTGGAGCTGTGGGATTCCTTCTTGGGGCTGGTGCTCGGAACCTCAAACCTGGTGCAGGGGGACGATACTGTGGACGATTCGCCATTGGAGCTCTAAATTGAGAAGATCCCGCTTCAAAGTTCCTCTTGCGGTTCTTGGAGGCAGCATGGAGGTTGTTGTTGTTTTCTTGGTCAAGCAATCACTGATAAACTCGTTGAAGGTGGTTTTGGAACTGATGCCCATAGTCTTGGCCATCTTGGTGTTGAGGCCCCTCTTGAAACTGGCTATCTTATTTTCCTCAGTATCCACATAACTAGGGGCATAACAGGACAAGTTGTTGAACTCGTGGAGATACTCATTCATGGTCTTGTTGCCTTGTGTAAGCTTCATGAACTCAGATACTTTCATGGCCATCAGCCCAGGAGGAACGTAGGTGCTACGGAACACTCGAGTAAACTGATCCCAAGTGATGGGAGCATGAGGTGGAAAAGTGGTACGTTGATGGGACCACCAAATCCCAGCTGGATCTTGCAGTTGATGGGCTCCATACTCGACCTTCAAAGACTCCGTCATACGAAGAAGACGGAACTTGTCCTCCATCGTGTTGATCCACTCTAGAGCTTCAAGAGGTTCTTTGGCTTGTAGGAACTTGGGTGGATCTGTATCAAGGAAATCCTTGAATGTACTATACTGATTGACTTGGCGATCACGGTGGCCTCCCTGGCTAGTGTTGGCCGCAATATCGCGCAGCGTAGCTTCCATGTTGCGTTGACTACCAAGGAACTGTTGGAACAACTGCTCCGCGATCAATGGTGGGGGTGGTGGTGGTGGTAGATCAGTTCTGGGGTTTCCACCATTGCTTCCGTTCCCTCCATTGCCACCATCTCCACCGTTTCCTCCACTACTGGCAGTGCCCTCATCGATCACATTGCCGCTAGCGGTGCGGCGTGTTCCCACCATCTGCATATTTCGGCAACAAGCAATTATTAGGTGATGTTACAACATTGTAAGCGAATGTAATAGTCATGCCAATGAATTATTGGAAGAATAAATTCATTCAACAATACAAAGGCACAAAGATTCATTTCCACAATTCATAACATCACTAATCATATTACTCAAGAGCATCATCCATGGCATACAACATCCAAAATTGCCAGCATATATACACTGGACTTTAGGCGTTCGGGTAGCACCACATACATGAAGATCCAACACATGAATCACATCTCATAAAGGTTACATGCCAACAACAAAAGAAACAAAAGCGCAGCTAAGACTAGCGATGAAGCTACTAGCCTACTCGTGCTCGCTCTCTACGTCAGACTCAGCGGCGAGAACAACGTCTCCAGCAGGTGCAGGTGCAGGGGCAGGTGAAGGTGGTAGGTCAGCGTCCTCCTCGCCTCCATCAGCGTCGATGACTCCAGGCTCCATCTCTGCAGCTCCAGGCTGGTGATGAGGGTGAACCTGGTTGTACAGCTGGTGATACTCCTCGTGCAACTGCTCAATGTAGTAGTCCCTGTCAAAGAGCAAGTGCCCCAGCTGATGGGCATCGTTTCGGGCTTCATTCCTCTCTACTACAAGGCGTGCCATCATGCGGTCGCCGTTCCTCTCACCCTCCTCCAAGCGTGCAACTCGTGTGCGCAGACGGGCGATCTCTCTGTCTGCATCTCTCTCTCTCTGGCCAAGGTGTCATCCCTGTTAGCTGTGACAAGGTCCAACTGCAGCCTCAAATCTCGGACATGATCCGAGTGTCTTTTCTTTATCTTCAACTCCCTTTTCCTCATCACCTTGTTCTAATCCCTAACCTTGTACAAAGCTGCCTGAGTAGCATCATAGATCTTCATCATGGCGTACATTGCACTCATCGCTACATTGTCACTGCCCTCTATCTCATCAATCCCGGGCCCGAGACTGCTTTGGGGACTGCTCCCAAGCTGTGTGCGAAGGGTCACCTCCTGGGAAAGACTCCGCTAACGCCTTTCTGCTAGGCTCGGTGGAAAGCGGTCCATGATAGTGCGCGGGACAAAGAAGGCGGCTCGCTAGCCCCTTCCCGAGGAGTGACTCCATAGGCCCGGAGACGCCATCCCTCCCACTCGGAGTCCTCGTGTAGTGGAGGGGACGGTCACCTCCACATAGACCATGTCGTCCCCTAATTGTTGGGTTCCTCTGTCACCCAAGAGTACACCGGCATTTGCTCCTCGGTGTAGCCCACGTGACCAAGCACTCTCCGCAGAAGTGTGGGCATACCAAACTCCTCTAAAAGTGATCCTCCCCGACAACCGTGCGGGGGAGCAAGCCTGCCCTCGCGAGGTACCCCGCCTCCCGTGGACTTGCGTGCGGTCTGCTTCGTGCGGGCCATCTGTTAGAAATTTATCCTGAGTGAGACAAGTGATTAATTAACAAGTTTTTTTATTTAACAGAGATGATCAATTTATAAGGGAAGGTAAATGCAATGACATGAGATGAACAAATATGATGTATGCACGTATCTTACGTCCTCACAAACTTAGCAAAATAATTCTAACGGTATAAACGGTGGCATACAACGTTCTCTCATAGCATATAACTAGGCGTTCTACACGAATCGTTGTTATGTACCTGCAGAAAATTCACTTCAGCCCATCCCAACAGTATGAATAAATGCAGTGCAGAAAGGTAAAGATTAAATACTCACACATACGTGCATTCCCAAATACACGCACATATAGTACAATTACCCGATCCTCATCCTCATGACGGCATCGTCTCAACAGACGGCACAACCCACAATTAAACACCTTGGTAATTACATGGTTTTGACATGTAAGTACTTTCGGCATCACACTAGCACTCTCCTAGATCACCGGTTGGACGACCATGCTCTCACAACTCACACTTACCGAGGCGTAGAGGCTTTTGAACCATATATTACCATTCAAGCGAATGGCACCCATACAATTACCTTGCTGCATGGGCAACAGTGAAAAGAAAATATGATGCAAGCCCCAAGTTAGTACTTAAATAGCCACCTAGTGTCCTTAATTGGGCATAAAGGATATGACCACTGGCACACTCTTAATTTGCAAATAAGATTTTATCCAAAGACTTGTACATCTATAAGTTAAAAATTCAGTTTTGAAATTAAATTCTTTTGTTTTAAATACACATGTGAACAGTAATCGCTAAACCTTGCTCTGATGCCAGCCTGTCACAGAACCGCCCAATTTATAAAAGCATAAGTGCAAAAACCACTCGCCACGCAAGCAATTAGCACACTTAAGCCCTTATAAACCCGGTAGTCCAGAAATCTCGAAGGATTTCAAACCAAACATCATCAACCAAGATCGTACAAGTTTAGCGTCACCATTCACACGTTACAACAGTTCACAAATAGCTCGATAATATCAGAGTGCAGAAATAAAAGTTATTACAAACCAAGTCTCCATTTAGGCAACGAAAACAAAGTAGTTTTAAAGGCTCAACCCAACACACACTTTAAGTTTAGTACAGTGCCAGCTGACAGTCAATCCACCAAAAGCAGTTGGGGAGAATACTAAGAATGACCTTGCCCTTTGGTCTTTCAATCCCTTTGGATAAAGACAGGTCTCGCAGTACCCGTGGAAGTCATGCCCGTCTACACAAACAACAAGCGGGAAAAACCCTGAGTACGAGAAGGTACTCAGCTAGACTTACCCGACTGACTTAAAATAAAAGACTCCAAGGAGTATGACAGGCTTTATCAGAGGATAGCTCGACTCATTTTACAGAAAAGCAGTGGTAACCATTTTATAGTGACAGCTCAGCTTAATCATTCCTATTTATGCTAAGTGAGCACCTATACTAAGCATCATTATAGTATATTATTCATGATTAAGCAATCAAGTAGTATCCATAATCATAACACCTTAATTCATCATCATCATTAACCACATTCCATAATCATTACTACGATGGTGTAGCTCAAGTCAAGTGTTCACTGTCACGGAACGATGGTGATTCGAATCGATTACTACTGAGCTCAGGGGGTATTCCTCACACAAACCACACTCACCCGCTAAAGTGAGCTACAGGACACCGTGGCACATATCCGGGAAGAAACGCGGTTTTGACTGGAACCACCGTACCCAGGGGCCGCCCGACTGCCTTAGCCAGCCTTGCTGGACCTCGGACTTACTCTTCGCGCCCCCGTGGCCCCCATCCATCTCCAATACGGTGCGAACGGATCGAGAGCCGGTCTGAATAGTGTTAGGCTTCACGGTCGGAACGACTTATCCGGCCAGCTAAGTGTGAGGCATGCGTTCAACATGACTCGAGGGACACGCAACGGCACGGTCCTTAATCGACACAGACGGAATCACTATGGTCCGAAACCCCATAAAACTCCGTCCGGTCTCCATTTATCATAATTATAACCATTAACCAGATGATATCAACATAAGCTCTTTCATCAATCATAAGTAACCACCTATACTCGCGGATGACAGGAAATCACCCGACTTCAACCGTCTAAGCAAGCTAATCCATTAACTCGTCCTAGACTAGCAGGGTAATTCAAGGTAGGATAATTCAAAGGTAATTCAAGGATATAATGCAACAACGGTTACACACAACTCCTATACCTAATGCATCAATCATAAAGCATAATTAGACTGTTAGAAAGCATAGGTAAGTAATGCTCCGGGGCTTGCCTTGCTCAAAGGTGCTTTGGCGTAGTGATTCGTGCACTCGAGGCAATTCCTCTTCTTCCTCTCCTACGGGGACCTCCTGGCTGCTGGTCCCTCCCGCAGGCTCTCCTCGATCTCCAAACCTTGGGGCTCCTCCTGCGAACACTTGTATGATGCAATGCACGGTATAAACATAAAGAATGCATAGATGCGATGCTCATGAAGGAAGATGATTAATATTTTATTTTGACAGAGTAGGTGCATATCTCCTCTCTACTAACAACCTAATTCATTTTACTGAGTATGTGCATATCTTTTCTCTAAACACTTAGAAAAGGGTATAAAGAAGGTGGGTACGCACACACACATACACACAACATGTGCATAAAAAGAGAAGTAACACTACTTATAAGTCAAACATCACATTTCTGATATGGTACTGCATAACATGACCAACAAGCAAAACATTATTAAAAGTGCCCAAAAAGCAATATAGAACTTATTAAAACCATTAATTCAAAGCCTTATCATTTCATGTGAATTTAAGGGCTCGAACTGTGACCTCTATCTAAACAGTCCAAAAAATTCTACAAAAATTACAGTAGCTACATCATGCTAACAGAGACTCATGATAAAATTTTCATCACATTTCATAGCATATCATGGCCTACACAAAAATAACAAGCAACAGGACAGTAATGCACATTTAATTACTTTGTATATTGAAAAGTGTTAAACAACAGATTTCATATTTTTCTTGGACACTACTTAGCACGAGAGAAGTCATCAAAAATTACCAGGTCATAACTCCTCATAATTAATTTACTAAAAATCATTCAAGAATCAGCCTAGAATTGAATTTAAATCATATTCCAGTATTTTTACACAGGAACTGCATGGCATATATTTTTCCTAGAAAGTACATCTCATAACAAGTCTAACAAACAAGAATCACATTTTTCTAAGCAATATACAATTTATTATGCATTTACACAGATTTCAAAGCATTTATAGCAATTAAATAAATCTATACAGAAAGTATCACCAAAAATGCATTTCATATTTTTCACAGATAGATCTACTTACAAGAAACCTAGCAAAATAAGTTTCATCAAATTTGGATCACATTTGCTCAAGTTATGAATTTAAAACCAATTCAAAGCATTTCGAAAAAAATAAAACTAAAATCCGAAACCCTAATGTTACGTGCACCCGGTCCAGTGACCAGGAGCCGCTGACACGTGGGGTCCAGTGGGTCAACCGGCCCCACCGCCAGCCGGCCGAGCAGAGTCGGCGTTGACCGCCCTTCTAGCTCGCCGGCTGTGAGGCGGCCGCGGGCTGGCCAAGGGCACCGACGTGCTCCCTCACCGAGCCGCACCCAGCGGTGGGTGTTGGTTGCGCGGGAGGTGGTGGAGTCGCGCCGGCGACGAGCGGCGGCGCACGGCGGCCCCTGCACGCAGCGGCCGGCTGGCCATCCCGCCGTGGTGGTGGCGCAATGAGGCGCTACGGCGTGAGCACCGCTGGCTCACTGGGTGAAGCCGACCGAGGGGTTGGTTGCCCTGATTGGGCAACCCCAGCCCTGGCCACGGGGTGACGGTGGTGAGGCGGCGCGGCGAGCGACGGCGAGGCACGGCGAGCGTCAATCGCGCGATTGAGCTCATCCTACCGCCGATTAACCTCGAGCGGCTACGGCGCTGCTGGAAAACGAGCGCGGCGAGGGAGAGGGTGGGTGGCGGTGGCGCGGACCGCGGAGCCCGGAGCTCCGGCCATGGCGCTGGGCGGTGGCGTTGGCCATTCGGCCCTTACCGCTGCAATGCAGCGGCGGTGGGTGGTTTAGACGCGCGGGGAGTGGTGGCGAAGCTCGCTGGGGCTGATGAGCCGCGGAGCGTGCTCGACGGGGCGAACGTGAGGGCGTATGCGCCTGGGCGACGATGGCGTCAAGGGCTGGAGGGTTGCGGCGCGTGCGCGAGAGAGAGCGAGAGGGCAGAGGAAGGGAGTGGAGCGGCGAGTGAGTGAGGCAGGGGCGCTGTTCCAATTTGGAACGGTCGGACCGGCGCCGGTGGGGGCCCCACCGCCAGCATACACGCCACGACGGCACGGGCGGCCAGCGACGGGCGAAGCGCGTGGCGCTCGGCTCGAGCCGTCGGGCTACTGGAGGCGCGCGGGCGTGCGCGGCGGTGTGGTGTGGGCCGTGGGCCGTGGGCCGAAAATGGCCCCGGTTTTGCGGTGATCTTTTTTTTTTTTTTTTTAATTTAAAATTGGAACCGAGCAAAAACACAAGTTTTGACAAATTTGCAAGCTTTTTCATGAGATGATCCAAAAACAAAAGTTGTAGAACTTTTCAAACTGAACAACTTTTTATTTAAGGCTTGAGTCAAAATTCCAAATAGATTTTGAATTACAAATTCATTTTGAATTAAGGGCATGTAAAAAGGAATTTTCTAATTATTTTCTTTTTGCTCCAAAATGCACCAAATCTTTTGCAATAAATTTTGTTACAACTTTTCAAAAATGCTGGGCAAGTGAATCCAAACTTGATCAAGTCATTTGCAAGGCAATTAATTAACTAATTAAACAAGCAAGCAAGCAATTAAGAATTTAAATGCAAAGCACATGAAATGATAATGCATTTAGGGTTTAATGCTTGATGATGCTTATGCCATGATAAATGATGATTAAGTTAATTAATTAGGTGCCTAATGCAAGCTTAACACTTGAGGTGTTACAATGAGAGCT